>CM077453.1:3035000-3085000 GCA_039654765.1 Mylopharyngodon piceus | reverse complement strand
TTATTTCCTTTAGTGGTTGTAGACTCATTTTCCTCCGCACTGCAGGTGTCTGGCCATGATACAGGCGTGGGATACAGTGCGAGATAATGCTTATTCTTATGAACTATTGCTGAGCATTTTGATTGAACCGTCAGATCAAGTTGCTATTCTAACAAGAAATCTGTCAAGCACGCTTTTTCACCTCACGTTTATTTTCTGCCGAAAGCCCGGGTCATTTCCTTCAAATGTCATTGTGCTCGAGTCCACATATCACCCATCCTACCATCACCGTGTCCGTTCAGCTTTTCTCACAAAAACTGTTTGCAGAGATGTAATTCATTGCACGTCAAATGTGAAATTTGGTTTGGGTTCCCAAGAAAAACAAAGCGTTAATCAGAGGTTGCTCTTTCACAGCTCAGGAGACTTTATGAAGCTCTCAGTTGTTCATCAACAATGTCTCAGATGTTTCCCCTAAAATTCCCTAGAAAAAAATAATTTATAATGAAATAAAAAATAAATTAAAAAATCAATTTTTTCATGTAAGATGCATCAGAGGGACACTGTAAAATGAATGTTACCGAATATAGAGTAATGAATATGTAAAGGATGACTCATTTTGATAGCAAACTTTGGTATCTTGGCACATCTGAGCACAGTTGGATACATTGTTCAGATTGCTTATGAAACTCTAGGATACTTTCCAGTAATCTCATTTGTTTGAAAAAGAAACAATTGAAATCACATTTCTGGTTTTCTTTTCTTTGGGTTGTAAATGGAGCATAGTTTAACATTAATTGAAATTATAGTTAAATCAGACAAATTAGGACTTAAGCAATTGTGTATTTAGCCTTTACAAATGTGCTTTATTAATAAACATGTCTGTCAAATCATTGTGATAGCCCTATTACCAGGTTTACAATAACATCAATTAACCTATATAATTGTTGTCATACGCTCATAACCTGCTCTTTAACCTCCTGTAATGGAGTTTGACATGCTGTAAGCCTTTTCCCCTTCAGTAATTAACTCAATCAGCACATTTCCCTCCATTCGTCTGGGTACAGATTTAAACAGAAGGCCTTTGCATGTTGAGGGAGAATCCTGTCAGTAATTGGAGCAATGCAAAGGCACTTAATGAAAATGAGGAAACAATATGAAATGGGAAACAGTACAAATGTCCCTGTGTTTAGAATATACCCTCAGAGGAAACTTGTGCTTTGACATTTAAAGCAAACAAATCCATATGGTAGGTCTGGACGCCCACACATTAAGCAATGTGTGACAGCAGCTCTCTGCGATGAAATTGAATTACTGTATGCTTTGAAATCCCAAAGCGACGGAACTAATGCGAGGGCTAGACAAAGAGCGAGCTCGCCCCGTTTCTAATGTCTGAAGAGTCAGCCAAACAGCAGCTAGAAAGCGCACATCACCGATGGTGGTCCCGTCCTCGTGCGGGAGAGCTATCAGCAGAGTCAAAGTGCGACATGCAGGGCTTTCTGGGAATTAAACGTGTCACAAGTCATTAACCCTGAGCTTAGTGTGGGATATGTGGACACCCATAGGCAGGGCAGAAAGCTATTGATTCACCACATGCTGAACCCTGATGCTGGGAGTGAGGTTAAGGCAAAGGGGACGTTACTGTGAAAGCCCTCCGTGAAATCCACAGCGGCTCTCCTCCATTCTCACCCTGATGTGGGGTCTATTCCTCTGGGTGACCTCAAAGTGAGTCGGCCAGGCCGTGAAGAGACTGTAAATGTCTCATTCAGTCAGTAATATGTTGCTGTGTCCTCTGTTAGAAGTCTTACCTAGTTCTGGCATGAAACTCTAGATGGTGCAGGCATCAGCGGCCAATGAGCTGTGGCTGAACATTCAAACATATACCGGTAGTGTTGCTGTTAGCAGTCTGCAACACACTTTCAGGAACCCTCCTCCTTCCCCAGCTCCACCTGTATAGATCTACTATGGTGGTTAATTCATGTATGTTACATGTGCAGCAGCAGCAGCATGTCTTACATGCTCACAGCAATGTTTGTGAATGTATTGGCGGTTGCAAGTCTCGGTACTTGCTCTGCAGCATCTTAGCAGATCTATTCCACCAAGACCAAATACATGAACATTGCCATATCCATTACCATACCAATCTCCCGAGAGTTGTCGTGACACAACTGCTATAGTGTGCATGAATGTTGGACATTTACTTAACTTAAAATGTGGCTTGACATGGTGCTTTACAAAATCATCCTTCACAATCTGCAAGACTGATGGATATTTGAGTTAAATGATCAAAATATAACTTTACATTAATGCAGAAATATGTTCTTATGAACTCTGAAAGCTTTACCTGAGTGCAGTTTAGGGATCAGAGTCGAGAATAAAAAAAAAATAATAATAATACTGTAACGAATAATATTTGCTTCTGTTAATGGTTCTCACACTCTTCTCTGATACGGACAACCTGGCATACACATAACACATTACCAATTTATATTTTCAAATCCGTTAAAGGATTATTAGGCTGCATAAATTAGGTCAGCCGGAACCGGGAACACTTCCTATAACACCTGATGTACTCGTTACATCAGAAGAAGAATGGCATCTACGCTAATATTAGTCTTTCTGGTTATCCCGAGGTTCACCGTAGTCAACCGGATCCGGGCCGTATCCAGGTGAGACCAAGGACCTGCGCCTTGACACGACCACAACGCAGCCCTGAAGTATCAGCAGAGATTGAGTCAACTAGATCATCCACTGTGAGGGCCTCATCGACACGACAGCCACGACACAGTTCCTCAACAACCGTCCATACCGGCGTGATGAATACGATCCTCAGTTGGATGGAACTGGAATAAATACTTTGAATGTTGCGATCCTATTGGACTTACGATGGCAACCTGAATCGTAACAAAGCACTGCTGGCCAGAGGAGAACTGGCCCCCCGACTAAGCCTGGTTTCTCCCAAGGTTTTTTTCTCCATTTAAACACCTATTTGCCACTTGTCTGCCACCTGATGTCACCTGATGGAGTTTGGGTTCCTTGCCGCTGTCGCCTTTGGCTTGCTTAGTTGGGGACACTTGACATTTGACTTGACATTTGATATTCAACAGTGCTTTGATCTGCCTGCATTGACACTATTCTTTAAGAGCTGCTGTGCAGCCAAATAATGTACCAGTTATCAATGTAAAGCTGCTTTGACACAATCTACATTGTAAAAAGCGCTATATAAATAAAGGTGACTTGACTTGACTTGACAAAACACCAGCCCGAAACCCAATCTATACGTTTTAACTATGGCACCGCCACAGGATCCACAGCACAAAATATAATGTGTGATGAGTTTAGTCCGATTCCTGAGCAAATGACTATTCAGAGTCTATTCTCTTTTGTAAATCAAATCATACAGAGTAGTCCAGTTCCTGAACAAATGACTCTTGTGCATAAGTTCTTATTAGTGAATCAAAATCAAACAGTACGACCGGTGTAGCATGTTTCTGGAACTAATGACTCTTACGAGGCAGCTTTTTTTAGTGAATCAAGTCATACAGTGCAACTAGTGTAGTCCGATTCCCAAAATGACTCTTATAGGTTGGTTCTTTTTTTGTGAATCAAAACCATACATCACGACCAGTGTATTCCCAAATTCATGACTCTTATGAGTTGGTTCTTTTTCGTGCATCAAAAGGTTGATTCCCAAATTATTCAATCTTATGAGCTGCTTATTTTTAGTGAATCAAGTCATACAGAACAAATGCCTCTAATGAGTTGGTTCTTTTCCATGAATAAAAACCATACAGAACGACCAGTGAAGGCTAATTCCCGAACGAATGACTCTTATGAGCCGATTCAAACCAGAGAATTCCAACATGACTGAATGGCTCGAATATCTCTTGTGCTTAATATAATTCTCGTGAGACTTACTGTAAATCTGTAGATTCGTCAGGTTGTTCATGACAATGTGTCCTTAAAGATGCACTTTATACTAATAGGATTTTTTTATAAATATAATGTTGCAATATTTTTGCTTGTTTAGTATTGTCGTTTATGTAGTTAAAGGGATAGTTTACTCAAAAATGTAAATTCTGCTATCATTTACTCACCCAATGTCATTTCAAACCTGTATGACTTTCTTTCTTCTGTTGATCACCCTAGCAACTGCATAGCAACATACTAACACCCTAGAAACAGCATAGTGACATGCTAACTCCCCTTGAACACCCTAGCAACTGCATTGCAACTAACCAACCCAGAACCCCCTTGCAACTGCATAGCAACATACTTAGAGTTTGATCACCTTTAAGCACTTGAACAGGGCACCAACTCCAGGTGGACTGTCCCAGTTGCGGCCTAATGGTTAGAGAGTCGGACTTGTAACCCGAAGGTCGCGGGTTCGAGTCTCAGTATAGGCAGGAAATATAGGTGGGGGAATGAATATCACATCTGAGGTGCCCTTGAGCAAGGCACCTAACCCCCAATCACTCCCCGGGCGCCGCAGCAAAAACGGCTGCCCGCTGCTTTGGGTGTGTGTTCAATACTCACTGTTGTGTGTGTGCACTTGGATGGGTGAAATGCAGAGCACAAATTCCAAGTATGGGACACCATATTTCACTAAAATATTATAGTGTTGTTCTATGGCAACTTTTCTGAAATAAATTCCACATGCTTGTGTGGTAATAAATAAAGATTGTAGATTCTCTTTGCAATGGTTCCCTCATTCCCCTCTGACCAGGAAACGGCTGTAGCATCAAAAGGCAAAGACTCAAGTCTGAGACCAATCCATCACGGGGGGGATTTCTGAATGGGAGTCTCTCCTGTGTGTGACCACAGTAAGAGACGCACAACATCAATCGGGGAAACATTTTCCCGGAGTCTCTGCACTAAGAGCATCGTGAGGATGTCTGCCGAGACCCGACTGACACTCCGGTAAATAACACTGGGAAAGAATGATGTCACATCAAAAGCAATTTGATCACACGGTGCAGAAAATGAAAGGAGAGAAGTGTTGTCAGACTAAAAGGAGTGTGAGGACAGGAGACAGTTCAAACACATCCAGCAATGTAAGATTTAATTTGCTTGCGATAGAAATTCCACAGGAGTGTTGTCATAAGACCAGCGGAGCAGCTAGAGATGCCAAAACTAAAAATAACAGCCCTTTCATGACTGTTACTCCTGTTAAATCAATGATGGCTTTATTATAACTTTCAAAGACAGGAATGTGATGACATCTCTTCACATGAATCTTTCCACAGTGAAATGGCTGATAAACTCTTTTTAGTGAAGTGCTGCTGTATTGCTCACACAAAGTGTTGTTGTACAAGCCCCAAAGACAGAGTACTAAAGTTCTTGCACCAAACTCGTCTTGTACCTTTCTCAGATTGTGTCTTGTTGTGCTATTAATGTATTAAGTAGGGCTGTCAACGTTAACGCGTTAACGCATGCGATTAATTCAAAATCCTTAACGCGTTAAAATAATTTAACGCAAAAAAAATTACTGAAGCATGTGAAATTGCGTCATAACGTAATTTACGTCATGCAGTTAGATGATCTAAAAGTCCATGCTGATTATATCAGAGATGACAGAGAGAATTATTCATTCCAGTGTCTGTTTCGCTTTAAAACACGAACTCTCTGTCATATTCTTTCACTGTGTCCGCATTAAAAATTCAGAAAAATTCAATTTTGTGAAAATCACACTTCAATCTGATGGTTTACTTTTCTGGATATAGGCAATGATGGCAAAATGAACGTGTTAAACAAGATAAATGGTGTATGCTTAATTTCACGATAAGTGTGCGATTAATCGCGATTAAAAAAATTAATCTATTGACAGCCCTAGTATTAAGTAATCAGACTTACAATAAAAAATATAGCAACAAGCAGCAATTATTGGGGTTCAAGCACTTTAAGGCATTTAAGCACATTCGTAAAAAGGTATAATGTTTTAATTAGCAAGCCTGTAGCCATCTTGATCATAGATGGAAAAGACCATTACAGGCAATTTACCATAGGAAATTTATGTTTTTTAAAGCTTTTTAACAGTTATCAAGTTTGAGCCAAAAACCTAGGACTAGTTCACCAAAGTTGGTTTTTGAAATAATCTCCAATATTTAATGAACGATTCGATGGACAGCGGTGGTTGCAAAGTTGCTCAGAATGAGGAGTTCTACCATGTGGTATGAATATCATGGGATTGTGCGAAAAATCCTGTGATATACAATCCTTTAGGCATGTGAAAAACACAAAGGCGCCGATTTCTTTCGAATTTCTCACAGGCCTCTAGGGCCGTGAGTCAAACAAGCCCACTGAGTTTCGTTCCAATCGGCCTCCGTTAACCTTGTTTGATAGCTGCTCAAACTTCATTGGCCGATGGCAGACATGTTTTTTGAGATACGTCAATGTCCTCATAGACAATCATGGCACCTCGGACAAAGACACTGCATGCCAATTTTCAAGTCAATCGGACTAACGGTGAAGTAGTTACTGTATAGCCATTTTCATGATTTTTTTTTTCTGTTATAGCGCCACCAAGTGGCCAGTCACCATGTCCCTTTTCACGCGACCACAGAATGAGCTCTTACATATGTGTGCCAAATTTGGTGAAAATATCTCATTCCGTTCACAAGTTATAGCCATTTTAGTAAAAGATCGGGCCAAAAAAATCCAATATACCCGATAAACAACGAGCAAATCCGAGGCATGTGTTCTGTCCGTCTTGAGCCAAGGATCCCAACGATATAAGACACTTGAGCCTACTGCTGCCTTCACGTGCTCTTGTAATTTTCCTAGGTAAAAATTGCACATGAACTCCCTCTCATTGAGCTCGTAATCACGACTTCAGAAGTGGGAATTATCAAATTTCCAATAGCACGTGAAGGTTTAGGAGTTATGAGCGATTTCATACTTTTACTGCTGTAGCGCCCCCATCAGGTAACGGGGCGAGCCTCGTGACGATGTAGACGGTGTGAGTACTACCAGCCCTGAAAGTTTCAAGTCTCTACGACTTACGGTTTGGTCTACCCGATCACTTTTAGGGGAGAACGCTGATCCTTGGAAATTTAAACAATTTTAACAATCACAAACCGCGCTACCTGGGCACGCTACGTTCGCATTTAGAAGATTTATGCATTTAAAACTTACAGTCTCTCACTTCAGCCAATATGGATCAATGATTTTGATGACGTCACTCTGCACTTCAGCTTCTCATCAGATTTTCTGTCCAATCAAATGATCTCTAGAATCTAAAGTGTCCCGCCCACTAAATTATAAATAGACGCTGAAGCTGCGGCTAAAATTAGTCACTTTTTCACACAATTACTATTTTCTACATGGTAAATGGCACATAGTGCACTATATAGGGGACAGGGAATGATTCAGACAGTGTAAATATGCTTTCCATTGTGGCGAATTAGAATAAAAAACAATAACTAGACTGAAAGTCAGGTGGTTAAGATCAATATTTGCTCCCAAAAGCGTCGCGTCCTCTCCTGTGCAGCCCATGTCATTCTGGGCCGGGCCGCTAAACGACAGCTTCACTTACGCTTGACAGCCTGTCGCCACTCACAGATCAGGTCTGTCTCCTGCATATATTCTAATTGCTACAGCAACCGTGAAAAGCTATTCTGCGTGTCCATCAATCTCTCATCTGCAGACAGCAGGTTGAGGAGAAATGTATTCTGGGGCAAGGAAATATGAGGAAATATATGCAGCGCTCTGTTATTTAACAGAGTCTCTTGAATATTGAAGTGGAGGAGAGACGTCAATGCAACTCTGGCATCCTTCTTATAAAGCGCCTGCGGTCACTCGTCTCAGCACACAGGGGAGTGGATATACACATTCTTTTGCATAATGCATCCCAGCATGCCCTGTATTTGAAAGAAGCACTTTCTGAGAAAACATGGAATTTGAGAATATAATACACATGATATCTTTCAAAGATCTGCACCACGGGCAGAATTTGTATTTATATATGTAGGCATGTTCTGAAACAGCACGCTGAAAACAAGCAAACGATTGGGAAAATGTTTCTATGACTTCTGGGTACTACAGCGGTTGCAAAACAAAGGCAGAATAGGCCTTTTTCATGAAGTCTCATAAAATACCTGTGGTCTCAGTCTATGATAGGCAAAAACAAACACAATGCACCAAAAAACATTTTCTTTTTACATGTAACAGAGCATGAAAAATTGTATAGGGAACAATTTGGAAAGAAAACCACAAAATTAACTTTCACATCATTCAAACTCTTTCACGGCTGTCTATCATCACTTGGGTTTCTTCATCCATACCAACACATGCTGTTCCTGATAGAGGATAGCTCTATTTATTTGGACATGTTTTTATACTAAGGCCAGCTGGGAAAAAAGCAAAATACTGTATGACTTACCCTGTTTATCCCATTGCCTATGATAAATTGAACACCCTGCAATTTATTTCTTTTGGCATATGAAATGAATTCACTCAGGCGGTGATCAGAATGTTGATCAGCGGGTTGCAGAATAATATTAATCTCAAGAGCTGACCATCCATATAAACTGCACTTTAGACAGCAAATACAAGGTACAAAAAGAAGGATATTTATACAGAGAGGTAGTGATTAAGAGACAAAAAACCTGCTGCAAATGTTTAAAAAAAAAAGTGAATGGTTAAATATCTGTTTCTGTAGTTTTATTTTTGAAGTCTTTGTTATTTAATCATCGTGGTTCTTGCATGTTTGGCATTTTTGCTGAGGTCAAAAGCGTAGGATGACTAAGAATGTCATTTGATGAAAAAAGAAAGAAAGAACCTGCTCCATCCACATGTAAATGAAATAATACGTTATTAAATGAATGGGGACCTATTATGCAAAATTCACTTTTATAAGGTGTTTGAACACAGATGTGTGTCCGCAGTGTGTGAGAACAACCAGCCTATAATGGTAAAAATCCACTCACTCATGTTTTTATAATTCCCATAAATCAAAAGCAGTCTCTTCAAACGAGCTGATTCAGATTCCCCCTACGATGACGTCATTGTAGGGAGAAGCCCCGCCCACATCTGGTGACAATCTGCCCTATTAGCATAGACACAGTCCTGAGTGAGAAGCACAGAGTCCGCCATTTGTGTATCTTTGCTGTTGTACAACATCTGCGCCAAAAAGGCATTACAAGTGTTGTGTTTTGGGATGTACCAATGCACATAAGAGTCTCCATAAACTCCCACCATCTGAGTCATTGTGGTTAAATTTCATTTTCAAAGGAAATGTCCAGAAGAAAATCAATAAAGTCTTATACATTTGCGCCAATCATTTTGCGCCGGACTTCTTCTTCAAACGAGGGTCTTTTCAACGACTCTGGTTCGAACATATAAGGCTGAACACCGCTACTGACAGTTTCTGACATTTTCAGTGCGTGAGATTGTCCTGTTTTGTTGTTGCCGGTGTTCTGGCAATCTGCCCTACATCGATATGCTGGAGCTCTTGAAGCTCTGCCCTCTTCTGGAAAGGGGGCCGGGAGCACCAGCTCATTTGCATTTAAAGGGACACACAAAAACGGCACGTTTTTACTCACCCCCCAAAAGTGGCAATTTTAACATGCTATAAAAAATTATCTGTGGGTTATCTTGAGCTAAAACTTCACATACACACTCAGAGACTTATTTTCCATCTTGTAAAAAGGGGCATAATAGGTCTCCTTTGAAAGAATATTTCACCCCGGAATAAACATTCTGTCATCATTTATTCACCCACGATGGGATGGACAAAAAATAGACATGAGAGTGAGTAAATGATGGCAGAATTTTCTTGCTTAAAGCTTAAATGGGTTAAAACTATCCATTTAAGCAAAGCATGTCACAAAATATCAGAATATCTTTAGCAGTGGTAAAACAGAGTTGGGGAAAATGAGAGCGGCTTTTCAGGAATTATGCATTTTTTTGATTTAATGAAACATGCTTCTGAAAGGGACTTAAATGAGACATTATTAAACTTGATAAACTTAACATACTAGAGTTCAGATGAGGGACAGATCAGGGTTATCTCAGAATATTCAGAGAGACCTTATATAATTTTTATTAGTTTTATTTGTTATATATGCACAACTATAGTAAAAAATAATAATAATTCTGCCCACCTTGATACTACACTTGAAAAAAAAAGCACTATAATAAAAATACATGGATTGAGGAGACCAAATACGACTAGTGTATGTATATTAAGTGCAAGCATGCACATTTAGGGTATTTACATTTAAAAGTGTGCATATTGAAACACTTAAATATGATATGCAGCAAAATGTATGCATGATGTACTAAATATTCATATTGCAAGACAAAGACATGGCTGTGCAAAATAACACTGTATCATTTATTGTAATGACTAGATCACTTTGACATACAAGAATATCTGAGACGGGACAAAAGGAACTGATAAGGAACCGATACACAGGGCAACATCAACACGATCACAGACTGTCAATAAACATTCAGTTAAAATGGTTTCTTTGCACCAGGATAAGTCTGTCCATTATTAGAAAGACAATGGCAGGATATAGACAACGATTCTCACCTCCTCCACACATGACTGCTGGAAAATAGATCTGCTCTCCGGCATGTCTGCTCTCATTAAGTAAATGTCAGTAAGGCTAAAGACGACCTCTCACCGGACAATAAAGAACTGCCATTATTTGCTGAATTCGTCTCATCTGTTTTTCCACTTGCTTTTCTGTCACTCTTAAGTTTCTGCAGAGAAAACCACAGAGAATTCGCATGCTACCTATATCGATTGTGAGATTAGGATTAATGATCTCGAAACATACTATGCTGAAAATAGTCTGCCATGGTGCATGGGTGGAATACTATTTCTGGTGGATTTTTGAAATGCTTATGCCTGCATGCTTTTTGAGCTAATATTATCCACAACCACTTGTATACGGAAGAAAAGTTTGTGATGATTTTCTCTCGACTTTTTTAGTTGAAATCTGACACATTCAAAACATTTTACTAATGTATTTGGAACAAGACGCTAAACGAGAAAATGTAAAATGTAGGTGCAGGACATTTAAATGTCATGAATTTAGAAAGACGCTTACATGCAAACACTTACAATAAGCAACAGAGGGGTTTGTGGTATCAACATGCAAATTTAAAACATGCAATACTTCCCATCACTAGCAAAGTACATAATTGCAGAGCATCGTAGAAGTGGGCAAAATGGGAGGCAGATTGTGTAAAATGATTAATGTAATGTCTATCTTGAAACTCAAAGCTGTTTAAAGAGCCTGAAAAGTTATGGAAATGCATGGAAATCACTTGTTTCCAATTTTGTTAGCTTTTAATTTGGTTGCCAATCAAAACCATGTCATTGTTTTTCTTCTTCTTCTTCTTCTTCTTTATATTTTCCCTCAAAATAAGCATTTTGAACTGGAAAAAAAGGATGTGGGTAGGGTGTTAGAGTGCAACCCTATGTATGTATCAGGGTTAATATAGTTTAAAAAAAACCTTTTTTTTAAATAAAATAAACTGAAATAAAACTGAAATATATATATATATATATATATATATATATATATATATATATATATATATATATATAGAATATATATATAAATAATGGTGTTTATCTAATCACACTTGAGGTGCAGTTGGACTTTGCTAAATCAACGAACTCTGTAACCAAGACATGTACAGTTCCCTGTTTAATTGGTTTTAATTATTAATGCAAATTAATTGTTAATCTATTTCACCACTGAGCATGTTCCATCATTCTGGGCACAGATGCCTCAGGATAAGAGTTATCTCACACTGCAGTGAATGATGGCACTGTGCTGTAACGAATTACACATCACAAACTTCTTTAAGGTAAACTTTGCAATATTCTACATAAAACTCTTTCAAGGTTTCCTAGTATAACAAGTACAGAAAGTGCTACGTGAGCTCTGTTCCAAAACCTATATGCTGTCTACTGCCTACATCAGTGGTCCTCAACTGGTTTGGCCATGGGACCCACGTTTTCCCATGGTCATTCATTTGACCTAATTCCTAAAAGAATATATCCTATAAATAGTAAAATAAACTGAAGAGTGCACGCTACAAGCCTATTTTTCAGGTAAGAGCGGGGGCGGCCATTTGTAAATTTAATGTGTCTGGCTTCCAGTGCCATTTGCTTCCAGTTATTTTTAGCTGTACAAAACAATTTGTTATGCTGCTTGATGTTGCGAACTGGTATTTCTTACCATATTATTTTAAAGGTGCCCTAGAACACTATTTCACAAGATGTAATATAAGTCTAAGGTGTCCCCAGAATGTGTCTGTGAAGTTTCAGCTCAAAATACCCCATAGATTTTTTTATTATACCATGTTTTAACTGCCTATTTTGGGGTGTAATTAAAAATGTGCTGATTCAGTGCGTGTACACCTTTAAATGCTCGTGCTCCCCGCCCCCAAGCTCGCAAGAGTCGCAACTCTATCATACATTGCATAAACAATAGAATAAGTTCACACAGCTAATATAACTCTCAAAATGGATCTTTACAAAGTGTTCGTGATGCAGCATATCAGATCACGTAAGTATGGTATTTATTTTATGGATGTTTACATTTGATTCTGAATGAGTTTGATAATGCTGCGTGGCTAACGGGGCTAAAGCTACACTGTTGGAGAGATTTATAAAGAATGAAGATGCGTTTATGAATTATACAGACTGCAAGCGTTTAAAAATGAAAATAATGACATGGCTCTGGTCTCCGTGAATACAGTAAGAAACAATGGTAACTTTAACATTTAACAGTACATTAGCAACATGCTAACGAAACATTTAGAAAGACAATTTACAAATATCACTAAATATATCATGATATCATACATCATGAACAGTTATTATCGATCCATCTGCCATTTTCACTATTGTCACTGCATGCTTCACAATACCTGCAGAACGTCTGATGATTCGGCTGTGCAGCTCCAGACGTTAATACTGGCTTGCCTTGAACATGGGCTGGTATATGCAAAAGTTGGGGGCGTACATATTAATGATCCCGACTGTTGCGTCACAGTCGGTGTTATGTTGAGATTCGCCTGTTTTTCCGTGGTGTTTTTCACGCACGAGATTTACATATGAAGGAGGAAACAATGGTGTTTGAGACTCACTGTATGTCATTTCCATGTACAGAACTCTTATTATTCAACTATGCCAAGGTAAATTCAATTTTCAATTCTAGGGCACCTTTAATGTATTGTCTTAATTATAAACACGCCTGTTTGTAGCGCAAAGAGTTTTACAGTTTACTGCACTTTGATATTCTTCTCGTTATTTTCCTATACCGGCTAATAAATCGGAAGTAAGGTGGAAAATAAGGTAAAAAATAAGTGAAAAATAAGGTGGATAACTGCTGACGTAAAGTTCGTTTTTCTGAGGTGAGAGATTTTTAATTACGAAAATAAACACCCATGGCATATAACCTGACAACATCTCAATTGACTGCAGATACGGTATCGTTCCTCCCAGGAATCGGGTCTCCTTTAGGACCCAGGCGGTAATGCCTGATCAAAAGTTGTTATTGTGATGTCTTGACTAATTATAACCTATTTCACTATTGTATGATGTTTATTACATTAAGTGCACAAACAACGTGCTTCAAATATAAAATGAAAGCCTATGTATTGCATAATAAAACAAACTGGAAACAGATATTGGAAGCAAAAAACATACCTAATATAATATAAGCTAAGCTAGCAGGCTAATCGGGTAGATGTATACTATGCTAGTACATAAGCTCACTAAAAAACAGTAAGAACAAGAAAAGCTTGATTTCACATAGCTTCAGTAATAGTATATGAATCATGCAATTTAAAAGACGTTAATGGTCATTATAACACATTTTAAATGGTATAAATCATAACGTGATTTTGCAGGAATTATAATCAGGCGCTAAAAATACTACCTAATAAAAGTCAGTTGAACCAATGGAATCACTCGGGGTCCTAAAGGACTCGATTTCTCACCACAATGGGATAACACATTTTTCTCAGGCATCTGACAGAAGTGTCAACAGCTTTCACGCACATCTTTCAAAATAAAAGTCTCACATCAGAAAAACAGAATTACGTCTGTTGTTGTTTCTTTAACTACACACTCCGCGAACCACTCAAAACGGTCTTGCGACCCACTTTTGGGTCGTGACCCACCAGTTGAGAAACACTGGCCTACATAACAAGCTAACTGAAATGAAGCCTCATTAGTGACTGATTTGGATCTCCCTACATAGGCAGCAACTGAATAGTGCTCCACACAAAACAAGACTCGAATTACAGTTCATTCCAACTGCTAAGATAACAATGCAATATACTAATAGGCAAAACAAAAACACCACAGACAAATGGTGGATTAAATATTTAATTTTTAATTAAATTGCACTATTTTTTGCATATACTAAACCTAACTATGCAAAGCATCTACCTGCAATGCTGCCTAAGAATTTGACCAAAACGAGGCATTAAAATAATTTTAGAACGGCCTTCGCACCAGGGCTGCACTAATGCCCTAAAGTGCAGTCCGCTTAGGGAGCTCTCTAGGTTTTGGAATAAAGCCAAAGTGTTTTGAAACATTAGCATCAGTGTGAATTGAAGATGAAGTTTGTCTTTGGTTGCACTGACCTTGGATTCACAGCAGGCCATGTAAACATTTTGCTACGCCTCAAAGCAGTGTGAGAGAAGATGTCAGGCCATCTAATTGAATAATTGTCCCAACAGTACTCATGTTTGCATCTCTCCTCCCCATGCGCTGATCAGCAGACAGACATTCATCATTACAACATCTCTAGTCTCATTTTTAAAAAGTGATATCTGCTGTCGTTATATCCATCTTTACTGTTCAATTAAGGTACTTCTGCAGTCTTATTTGTCATAGGTATGTGCATATGGAAAGGAAAATGCGTCAGATATGTAAATTGAAGTAAGTTTCTTGCTCTTTTTCAGCTGTGCTCATTTCCAGTGATGGGTCTCGTTCTAGACAGAATATCTGTGATGACACTAAATGGTGTTCAGATGAAACTGTTTACATACGCTGACTGCCGGATGGCAGTGAATTCCACACAGCTGCACTGATCATAATAATGTGTGACATGAAATGTTGTTGTTCCTTTTACAAATACTGCAAATGCAAAGCAACAAAATAGATTTTACTTTGTTTTCAGAGTAGGTCCATTATGAAATACATTTTTTATTTAAAGATATTGTTGTGTTTTATAAGAAAAGCATATAAATGAGATCAAAGCTACAGGCATGGACTAAAAGACACTGCATTTTGTATTTTTCAAGCTGAACCATGAAACCAGGTCATGACATGAGAAATCAAATTTGCCTTGATCTTTTGACATATAAGAGGTCTGTGTGCCATTAAGGCGAGACACTACAGGTGAATAGGGATTTTTTTTTAAATTAGAAGATATCACTGTGAAACCTCTCCAGTTTATTACTGGCATAAACATAAGAAAAAAATGTATTACAAGTTTTGTGTAAATTTATGTTTTAATATGCAAATGAGGCCTTATATACTTAAATATACGCTCATTTGCATACATTTCCAAAAACAAAATCTGGAAATTGGAAAGGTCCAGGTTTAAAATTCTTGGTTCTATTTGTTGACATATTAGATGAAAGGGCTTTTACAGAGGGGATTCTGGATATCTTATTTTGTGCTTTAGTAAATTAGAGAATACTGACAATAGCCTTAAAAAAATCTATTTTCGCCATGTTTTTTTTTTGAGTAAAAGGACCTATAACTCAGGATAGGAATGATATACCAACAAATCCCTCTGTAAAAGCCTTCAGAATATAGATAGGAATAAAACTGTAAAGTTTGGTGTATATAAGTTCTGCTGAAGTGGAGATTTCTGACTCAGAGCAGGAGAAAAAACTCATTTTGAGAAAACGGCCTTTAAAGATATTTACTGTAATTGAAATCTATAGACGCAAATAGATAAAGTGCTATAAGATATACACTTAAAAATGTATTTTAGATGTTTTCTTTCCACCAGTCTGAAAAAACACTTTATGAACAGCCAAAAAGTGCAAAATCTCAAAATTGACAGGTGCCTGAAAAAACAGTGTTTTTGCCTGTAGTGTCTCCCCTTAAAACATCCTGCACATTTCAGAGCTTAAAAAGTCCTCCTCGTTATAAACAAAGCATTTATTTAATCAAGCTCCAAAAACATCTCTTTTTGATATTAGGGGATTTGTGGCGTCACACGGTGAGTAGTGAAGGAGCAGTGAGTAGCATTTGCATATAACCGCCTCCAGAGCAAGACAACGACAAATAGTTATACATCGCACCATAGGCCCCGCCCACTGGCATTCAGTCGCTTAATGGCTGACTTTTGCCTACACTGGATGCGAGCGCCGCGTCAAATGAAATTAGAACCCGTTATAATCAAAGACTAGAATAACACAAGACGCGTCACTCTTATTGTTTTGAATGGGAGAAAGTGCAACGCGCAATATGGCGGAATAAGTCCCGCCTTCTAAATAAGAGCCAATCAATGATTGGTAAAGTCATCGCGTCACTGCAGCGGCCGTTAGAAGCTCCGGTTCCTATAGGAACAGTCAGACACATGCTTCCAATAGAGGCGCGCACTTAGGACTGTGCATGCAAATTCGCTTGATCTAGCCTGAAAAATATCAAAAAAAAAATTTGAATTTTTTTTGTCATGATTTGAGCGTTTAGAATCAAAATTTATGAGACAGTTTTCAGATTTCATTGATCGAAATCTTGGCAAACAGTTTTGGAGAATTTGATGTTTCCCCATTCCCCAAGAGAGAGGAGCTGCACTTGCATGCCTGAGAGGCGTTTCAAAGATGGCCGCCGAGTGAAACACTGAATACAGTATACAGATGCGCATTCAGTTTCTGACAAGCTCCACACACTTGAGTCTGCCGACTACAGGACAAATGGAAGAGTGAACGAAGGCTCGCTTTGACGCGTCCAGTTTAAACAGCTTGTTTGCGTCTCTGTGCAGACTTCAGAAGGATCCCAGCGTCAGAAACAAGTGGATGGTTTATTTTAATGGTGTCCCAGATTGGGTCGGAGGATTATATATTTGTTTGGAGCATTTTTCTTTTGTAAACGAGGCACAGTGTAATAGAGAATTCACAACGAAACTTTTGTTGAAAGATGAAGCATTCAACTGTATTTGATCTGACAGCATCTGCATCACAAACCGTAAGTAAATGATTTCATAATGCTTTGTCTGTAAATGACGGTTTTATATGGATAATGTTTTCGAAACTGTAAACCTGGGTGCACACTGCGTGATTTATAATAGTCCTTTACAATTGTTGCTTGTCAGACTGTACGAACATGATCCTCATGTCACACTGTGGGATCTCAGCTGTCCTATATGTCAGACTGTACGACAGTCAAGACGCGTTAAAAACGGACGCGCCCTTGAAAACTTGTCTGGAGTTTTACATCATCAACCCACACACATTCGGTGACAGTGAGCTGCATTACACGCGGGACTGAAATGGTGGCTAACAAAGAAATCTCTAGCGTTAATTTTGATCACAGCTTATCTTGAAAAACGAAGACAATTTGACGTTTGTCGTAGGAGAAGTCACACTGCAGGACTGTGCGCCAAATCTTCTGACACTGCCAGAATTTCGTCGGAGGTAAAATTTGATCGCAACGGTCATTAACCGGCTGTCGGTGAACATGTCAAACTAGCCATCAAAGACTACAGATTTTTGCCTAGGATTATAGGAATCTTTTAGGATTCTCAAAATTTGTCTCAGACGACCAAATCGTGGCCAAAATCAGTGTGCACCCGTCTTTACTCGTGCAATAGCAAGTGGGCTAAAATTGATCTGTTATCTATGCAATATCTATTATCTGTCTGAAATTATCTAACAGTGGCTGTTTTCAGACAGAGGGCCTTAAAGGAGCTGTGCCAAAAAAAAAAAAAAGGTGCACTTAGGGCGTGTCTGAATCCTCTTTTGCTAGTTTAACGATGAAAAAAAAATGGTTGGTGGGTTGAAAAAAATGGTCCAAAAGGGTTGTACCTAGTCTTTTAATGAGTCAGGGGTGTGTTTTGGGCGTGACGTGCAATAAACCAATCAGAGTGTCAGTTACAAGCCAGTTGCGCTTGCACCATGGCAGATTCGCTATTTCCATGGCTATTTACAAGACTAAATGCTTCTCCAGAGAGGAATCCTTTTATTTTTAATATTTAAAAATGTTTGTGTGCTGCTGTGCGTCCCTGTGTGTGTAACAAGCAGAGTGTACGTGCGTTGTGCACCCACCTATAGACACATATTACTAACGTGTCCTTT
Source organism: Mylopharyngodon piceus (assembly GCA_039654765.1). Taxonomy (NCBI): domain Eukaryota; kingdom Metazoa; phylum Chordata; class Actinopteri; order Cypriniformes; family Xenocyprididae; genus Mylopharyngodon; species Mylopharyngodon piceus. The sequence goes on along the minus strand of CM077453.1, from coordinate 3,066,730 downwards.
AAATAACAAAAAAAATACTGCACCATTGACTTTAGAGCAGGTTTCAGTTGGTCAGTGGCGCAGTCATTTTCAGTTGCCTCAAAATAGCAACACGCCAACAATGCACCTGAACACACCTCGTTTTCAGACCAGCGCGCCCATGGGCGCACAAATGGGCGCAAATGCATTTGATATTTAAACAACGTGGGCACTGGACGTGAAAATGATAACTGCGTCGGGCTGAAACTAGCAAAAAACACTTCGTGCCAGGTGTATGATAGAGCCCAGAGGGTCAGAATGAAGGTTGAAAATTATGTTTTTCCGCATATGTATTTGTATTTTTGTGCAAAAAACTTCATTAACATTATAAGTGAACCTCAAGGAACATATAAAAAGAAGGTCAATGTCACGACCCCTTTAAAATTAGACAGTGACACACATTGTCCACACTTTTCTGGGAGTGAAAATATAGCAAATTAATAACAATCTCTTTTATAATGTGTTCTTAGAACACCACTGTAATATTCAGTGAATTTGCTTTACAGTTCCACGAAAATCTCATTCTGAGCTTGAAAGAGAAAATAGTTCATGCATCATTGCGTTGGTAACAGCTCACACGGAACATATGGATATGAGGAACAATTAACACATAGTAAGTGTCTCTTCATCCTTTTAATTATACAGGCTGTGTGAAGCCCTTGAGATCGTATCGTCAGGGAGAGCAGAACTTTCTCCATGTAGACATTGTGTATCTCTCCTTGAGCAGAAAGCACTCATTGTTCGTGTAACCATGGCAATGTTCTTGGCTCTCACAGACTGTCACTTTCAATACGTTCAACATTCAAGGCTTATATAGTTAAATATACAGTATTTGACAGTGTCCACGGCCATGTTTGTTCTGTTGACTTTGAAATTTTATTTTGTGCGTTACATTGAGGTTTACTAACCAAATAATAATAAGGTGAGCAGTGGACCCAACATCACTCAGACATTCTTTAGAAACTGTAAATTGTATTTTGTCCACCACGTTTTAATCTATCATTATCAAACTATCAGTGCATGCATATGTTCTTCTTTACAGCAAATAAACGGTTAAACAGTGTCAGTCACGGGTTAATTCACACATTTCCAGCTAAATTAGCTGGTGTTGGTGAAAATGATTTGATTAAATATGAACTGATGGCTGGAAGTATTTAAATGGAGTTTTGCGGTTTACAGCTTGACACGCAATCTTCCTCTTTCCAGTCCAAATTAGATCAACAACAGCTGGAAAATGAAAGAAAAAGGGTACGATCAGTCAGCTGCAATTAAAAAAGCACATGAAATCATGATCATCTTTAAAAGTTTGGTGGGCAAATCACGCCTGCTGCGCTACACATTTATTCTGACATGTTTTATTTCTTTCAGCATCCTCTCAAAGATTCAGGCTCTGTGTTTGTAAGATTATCATTGTAAAAATGATGTTCAAATAAAGAAATGTCATGCAGTTCCTACTAACTCTAATTAATTTGCAACTACATGTCAATTAACCCTCGTTAGAGTATTAGTAGAGTGTTAGGTTAGGGTTAAGGTTAGTAGAATAAGTTGACATGTAGTTGCAAAGTTACTTATAGTCAGAAGAATGTCTGCTGGGGAGCATCAAAATAAAGTATTAGACTGGGAAAAAAAATATGTATGTGGCAGCAATGCGCCACTGTACAAACACACACGACTCGTAAAGTGCGCACAGAAAGCCTTGGATGGACAAAAAGGCACAAAATTATGCAAAAATGCCCGTTTTGTGTCTTAAAGTGACAGCAGCCTAATAAACCTGCTGCTGTGGTGTCATTCATTAATGTTATTCAAAGAACAAAAGACAAAGAGAAAATCATTCACTGTTCTTGAATGAATAACTTTTGTAGCTTTAATAAGGATTAATCAATATTTAATTTATAAATGTTTGATAACTTTATTCAATTTTTGTATATTTCCTACCTGTTAAACCTACCTGAAAATCTTAAAGGGTTAGTTCACCCAAAAATGAAATTTCTGTTATTAATTACTCACCCTCATGTCGTTCCACACCCGTAAGACCTTCGTTCATCTTCAGAACACAAATTAAGATATTTTTGATAAAATCCGATGACTTCCATTGACAGCAAGATAATTAACACTTTTAATGCCCAGAAAGCTACTAAAGATGTATTTAAAACAGTTCATGTTACTACAGTGGTTCAACCTTAATGTTATTAAGCGACAAGAATACTTTTTGTGCGCCAAAATAACAACTTTATTCAACAATATCTAGTGATGGGTGATTTCAAAACACTGCTTCATGAAGCTTCGAAGCTTTACGAATCTTTTGTTTCGAATCAGTGGTTCGGAGCATGTTTCAAACTGCCAAAGTCAGGCCCCCCAGTGGTGAACCATTGAAATTTCAAAACACTTATGACGTAACGAAGCCTCGTTTTCTGAAATCATGTGACTTTGGCAGTTTGATACACGCTCCGAACCACTGATTCGAAAACAAAAGATTCGTAAAGCTTCGAAGCTTCATGAAGCAGTGTTTTGAAATCGTTCATCACTAAATATTGTTGAATAAAGTCGTTATTTTGTTTTTTTTGGCGCACAAAAAGTATTCTCGTCGCTTCATAACATTAAGGTTGAACCACTGTAGTTACATGGACTGTTTTAAATATGTCTTTACTACCTTTCTGGGCATCTGAAAATATCTTAATTCGTGTTCTGAAGATGAACGAAGGTCTTACGGGTGTGGAACGACATGAGGGTGAGTAATTAATGACAGAATTTTCATTTAAGTTCACTTAAATTAAAAGTTGTCATATTTTTTAAAGCCTAATAAATGTTAAAATTGATAGCTTTCAATTATACTGTAATGCTGAATGGCTAGAATTAATGGCTAAAACTGAGAAAAAAAGACATCAGTAGTATTGATAGATTAGTGATAATCTTCCATAAAAAGATGCCATTAAACAAATGTTTAAAATATACTGTCTTAATGTTGTTTCTACCTTAATTTGGAGATTCAGTGTGAAATTATTACAATATAAAAAATATATCAAAAACTTGTGCGATTAATCACAATTAATTACAGAAAAATGTGTGATTAATTATTATTATTTCTTTTTTTTTTTTAATCGATTGACAGCACTAATAAAAATACAATAATATCTCAATGATACTAAAATAACACTGGTTGCATGTCCAGGAAGTCTGTGATATTAAGTTCTCTCCAGTCACACATCTGCTGCAAAATTGTACTGCAGAAACGTAAGCCTCTTGAGAAACTAATATCCTATCCGTGGTTTTAAACAGCACAAGATTAAGATGAGATCAAACTGCTCCTTATGAAACTGCTCATTCTCTTATTACTGTAATTCGCAACCCTTGTTCATTGCCTTCCTAAATGAAGTTTAGTTTATAATGATTCAAAAGTACAGAATGGTTTAAACTGATTTTCAAATGGGCCTCCTGCTACTCAGCATCTTTAATATATAAGTTCGCACTGGAACCAATTCTATGAAGATGTAAATTTGCCAACTAAACAAGCAGCCCTTAAGGCATCTTCTCAATTTGCTCTTATCCCGCTGAGGGGAGGGGGGGAACAACAACAACATCATCTAAACCTGAAAGAGAATTATGTTTTAGTTAAAATCTTGCTTTTAGCAAATCCAGACAACGGAAAGGAATACAAAAACATACCCTAGGAAATATGTATTTGCTCTCTGAGTTCTCATCTATGTTAGATGTTCCTACCTAGGTGTTTATTCTAAAATTGCTTAGCGTTAGATAATACATAAAAGTAATAAAATATGTGAATATAAAAAAAATATAAAAGAAACGTGACTATGTGAGACAACAAACTCAGAGGACAATCAAATTGTTCAAAGCCTGAACTTTCATAGTTCTCAGTTATGATAAAGTGTATAAATTGACATAAGCATCTGCAATAAATTCTTTAGGCTGATTTTCTTCAGGAGAAAAATCAGAAACAGGAGCTTTAAGCAGAACTGTCCCTTTTGTGGAATTTGAGATATAAAAAAAGATCTTTAAAGATACAGAACACGTTATTATTAGCATATATTAAAAGATAATGTATATGTAGTTTTTGTGTGATAGATGCACTAATACAAAACTGTGACGGAAGACCAGCAGCGGAAGGATCAGACATATTCTGATTTATAATGACAGAGGCGACTGAATGTGCATTAATAATTTTAATCAACTTCACGAGTGGGTAAAAACTGATTCCCCTCTCGGCAACTTCACATGCAGTCAATCAGTGAGATGCAGAAGGAACTTCAGGCAGCAGTTGAGTCCGAGGTAACCCCATTTCAGTGGGTTAACAGAAAGCAGTTTGGACATCTCTGTCTTGTTTGAAAAGTTGGAGCTGAACACTAATAGTAAATGGCTGTTCCGAACTTCTTAAGCCAGCACATGGCAACTCATTGCTATAATGCCAACTATGCTTTCATGCACCCAAAATAGTCAATTCATGACCCTCTCATGACCCTTAAAACTGAAATGCTTGTTTTTTCTTCTATACAATGAAAGGATGGGATAGAATTTTCACTCAGAAATTGCTAGGGAATTTCACAAATAATTACAAACAAACAGCAAGTAACGGATTGAATTAAATGTGAAACTTTGAAGTAGAAAACTTTAAAAAGTAAAACGTACTCCAATAATCTTTGTTTTATGTGCAACTTTAAAAATCACCTTTTACAGTGTGCCTTTAAGACATCTATTACCTCTTAAAGGTGGTCATTGATGTTAAACAAGTAGAAATTTCCTTGCCAAGTGGCATTGACATTGTGATTCACAAATCAAGAATCAAACAAAGTGATTTATCATTTGGAAACAGTAACATGAGAAGTGCTGTATAGGTTCCAAGATTGTTCAGAGGAGTACCAGCTAGAATAGAGATGAAAGTAAAAAATATATAAATAGTAAAATGTTTTTTTGTTTGTTTGTTTAAGCACATAGAGTTCATTTAGCACATTCACAGGATTCAGAGCTTGCAGAAAAGATACTTCATAAATGTTTTTGAAAATTGAAAAGATATTATAAATGAAAACTACAAAGATGAAAATTATAGCAGATAACAATATATTTCAACAACTAAAAATGTGAATCTGCAATCCAAAAGTAGTGCAGTTAGACAAGCTATTCTGAACCTTTTACAAAATAGATAGATAGATAGATAGATAGATAGATAGATAGATAGATAGATAGATAGATAGATAGATAGATAGATAGAAGCGCTGCACTACGTTTACAACATCAACAGCATAAGAGACTGGCAGGAAAGAGAAGAAATTTGTTGAATAAAGTAATTTTTGTTTTGTTTTTGCGCACAAAAAGTATTCTCGTCGCTTCATAACATTAAGGTTGAACCACTGTAGTCACATGACCTATTTTAACGATGTCTTTACTTCCTTTCTGGACCTTTGTTGCAATGTCGTTAAACTTCTTAGATTTCATCAAAAATATCGTAATTTGTGTTCCGAATATGAGCTTTAAACTCGCAAGTCTTTTTCCCCCTCACAATTGGACATTATAACATGCAATTGTGAGTTTAAATCTCACAATTCTGACTTTGTCACACAATTCTAACTTTATAACTCGCAATTGTTAGTTTATATCTCGCAATTTTGATAAAAAAAAAGTCAGAATTGTGAGATATAAACTCGCAATTGCGAGAAAAAAAGTCAGAATTATGAGATAAAAAGTTGCAATTACCTTTTTTTATTGTTTATTTCATGGCGGAAACAAGCTTCCATAGCATTCACTTTCATTGCATCTTATTTTCCATACAGTGAAAGTGACTGCGGGTGTAATTCTGACGGACATCCCCTTTTGTGTTCCATGGAAGAAAGTCCGTCATACGGGTTTGGAACAACATAAGGGTGAATAAATGACTACCCCTTTAATGCCTGTAAAAGACTGTGCAGCACTACTCTTATGTTGAAATTTGTTGCATGAGTTTCTATTTTAGTTGGTTGATAAATAAGTGCATTTGGTATTTAGCTATAATTTGAGTGCCGTTGATGCCTATCAACCCCCAACCAACAAATCGCATTAGAAGAATAGAAAGAAAGCATCTGGAAAATTGTTCTTATGAATTCTGGATCTGGACAAATCGGTTGTGGCCTGACATGAAAAGCATCAAGTGGAGGTCATGTAATAAAGGCTCAATTGGTGCCTTTGATCTACCAGCAAGCAAATCCCCCGCAGGAGCAAGGACACTTTCCTTTTGCTTTTATTTTTTATGTCATTTTTGTGATCACTTATTATTGAGTTTTACTGCACAATCTCAAGGGAAATCTACTTAGAATGGCGCCCATCGGTTAGACGATTCACCCCCAATACTTAATGATGTCTGATAAAAGATGATGGGAAAAACATTTATAAAAGGCCCTTCACTATAGCTGACATCATTTGTACATTTAACTCAAACTTGTATATGACATGACACAATGCAATATGCGTTTACAATGCAAAAAGTGTAATTCAAGATGATGGTGTTACACAAGACAACAACTAAAAACATTTAAAGGGGACCTATAATGCCCCTTTTTACAAGATGTAATATAAGTCTCTGGTGTCCCCAGAATGTGTCTGTGAAGTTTTAGCTCAAAATCCCCCACAGATCATTTATTATAGCTTGTCAAATTTGCCCCTATTTGGGTGTGAGCAAAAACAATCCATTTTTGTGTGTGTCCCTTTAAATGCAAATGAGCTGCTGCTCCCGGCCCCCTTTCCAGAAGAGGGCGGAGCTTTAACAGCTCACGCTTCAGTTGCTCAACAACAACAAAAATGAGGATTGTCAGCAGGGCTTGACATTAACTCCCGCCAACCCGCCAAATGCGGATAGATTTCAGCTGTGGCGGGTAAGACAGCCACTCCCACTAACCACTTTGGCGGGTTGAATATAATTTCAGCCTACAGCCTAATCAAAGGTAGCCAAGCTCGTTGTAGCACAAAATTACAATCCGATCACAATTCGTTATCGATTAACTTGCAGTTAGTGAAGGCGGGATCGGCGGAAACGGCGGAATCGCGCTGAATGACACACAACAGAAGCGCTCTCTTGCGTGTGCGCGATTAGATCTCCTTGCGCCTAAATAGTCAAATACACTCACACACAGATGTCAAAATGTCTATCGTGTGGAGTATCTCGCGTGAATACAGTCGGTTATGGCTTAAGTGGACGTAAACAGGTTGGTAAAAACTGGATATGTGTCAGTATATTACATACATGCATTCAGCAGCCCAATTAAATTCCTGTCTGTCATTAATGTTAATCAAACAACAAAAGATGTTTAATAAATGTTAAATAAACCTACTGTATCTGAAAAAAAGTGTTTAGGCTATTTAATTTACAATTGTATTTGTAATTTGCTAATTTGCTTCTTTGTTCTTTTTATATAGCCTAACAAAAATAACTTATACCATTATAAAATTTATCATATTATGGTCATATTACCCACCACTTGCCCACCCGTATACCAGCTGATATACCATGTAGGCCTAGTCTTGATTTTGGTGGTCAATATGCATTTGAAAGGGTTTTAAATCTAGCTAATCAAGTAAAATGACTTAAAATCAATAATTTTAGCATGCCAAAGTCAACTTTAATCATATAAAATGTAATCTCCCAACAGCAAAATTGTGGCCAGTGAAAATGCTGAGTGGCTAGTAACTTTGGAAAACCACTAGCCACAGTGGCTGGTGAGCAAAAAAGTTAATGTCAAGCCCTGTGTATATATATATATATATATATATATATATATATATATACATTAATAAGACACGACAGCCAGTGGCACTGATCCCCAACAAAACCGTTCCCATACTGGCGTGATGAATCCGATCTTCAACCAGATGGAACTGGATTAAATATTTTGACTGTTCCGATCCCGATCTGACTTTTGTCCCGTAACACTGCCTGAATCATAATCAAGCACTGTTCGTTGTTGGCCAGAGGACAACTGGCCACCCGACTGAGCCTGGTTTCTCCCAAGGTTTTTTTTTTCTTTTTTTTTTTCCATTCTGTCACCTGATGGAGTTTGGGGACAAAACGGTGTCAGTAACGGTGTTCAGCCTTACATTGTTCAAACCGGAGTCGACACTGATGGAGAGACTCAGGAAGAAGTTACAACTTTTAGAATGAAACTGGACGTTTCTGAATGGTTAGTGGATAAATTTATGTAGTTGCTGTGGAGTTGATTCAACTCATCGACTAGCATGTGCCGTCATGTTAATCTTTTGTGCAAATCCAGCGCAAAAGGTTTCATTTGTTAACATCTAAAAACATTTACTAAAATATTTTTAAGATCAGATATTTTTATCAGTTAACATTAGTTAAAGGTGCAGTAAGCGATTTCTGAAAAACACTGTTGAAAATTCAAATTAACATAAAAAAAAAAAAAAAAACATTTTTTTTTTTTTTTTGCTAGATGTCTGTTCTGTGTGTGCTGAAAAGAAAGTGTTTGTACATAGTCCTGGCTGTGTAAATAGTAGAAAAAATAAAGTTGATCGGACCGATCCACAGAGCACCAAAACATTCTTGTAGCCAATCAGCAATAAGGGGCGTATCCACTCATGTTGGGGGAGGAGAGAGAGAGAGCAAGAGGGATATTTGTAGAAAGACTGTAGAAAGAGGGATAGCTGAGATATTACCAAAAAGGTAAAGGTCAGAGGAATATGACTGGAAGAAGAAGAGTTACGATCAGGCAAGAACTTCAGGATGCCTGTAGTTGTGTTATTTTGGGGGCGGATTGTGTTTGTTTGGGTGTCGAATATCAAACAGTGTTCAAATATCAACAGTGTTTCTCATAAATCACTTTCTGCACATTTAATGCACTGTGAACTAACAAGAACATGATAATTTGTATTAACAACATTAACAAAGGTTAAAAAATATATTAAAAATATATTGCTTATTGTAAAGTGTTACCAATATTCCCATGCTAAAATACATGAATTTTATAATTTTTAAACGAATCAAATAAAATTGCAGCTCAATGGCAGTGGTTGTCTAACAGAAGAAGAATCTCATTTAGTTCCGTTTTATTTTGCGATTTTACTGTCTTGACCACATAGCAGTGATGAACTCAGTCATCCTGAACTAGCTAAAAATACTTGTAACTGCTCAGGTTAACGCAGAGAAAATTATAGTAATTTAGTACATATGGTACAAATTCAGTACATGCCTAGGGTGTGTTTGACATTTTTGATGAAAAAACGGTTTCAAATCACTTATGAAAAGCGCCTAAAAATACAATTGTCATGGCAATAATTCTTGAACATCATAGCTGTCAATAATATATCATGCATTTTAGCTTAGTATTGACCAATCAGCATCCAAGACCAGAACTGTGTTTCATAAATCGGTAACACTTTACAATAAGGCTTCATTTGTTAATATTGGTTAATTGTGTTACTTACAACAAACTATACATTACTTCAACAGCATTTGTTAATCTTAGTTTATGGTAAAGGGTTAGTTCACCCAAAAATGAAATTTCTGTCATTAATTACTCACCTTCACGTCATTCATCTTCAGAACACAAATTAAGATATTTTTGTTGAAATCTGAGAGCTGTCTGACTCCTCCATAGACAGCAAGTTAACCACCACTTTTAAGGTCCAGAAAGATAGTAAAGACCTTGTTAAAATAGTTCAGGTGACTACAGTGGTTCAACCTTAAAGGGTTAGTTCACCCAAAAATAAAAATTCTGTCATTAATTACTCACCCTCATGTCGTTCCACACCCGTAAGACCTTCGTTCATCTTCTGAACACAAATTAAGATATTTTTGATAAAATCCGATGGCTCAGTGAAGCCTCCATTGACAGCAAGATAATTAACACTTTCAATGCCCAGAAAGCTACTAAAGACATATTTAAAACAGTTCATGTGACTACAGTGGTTCAACCTTAATGTTATGAAGCGACAAGAATACTTTTTGTGTGCCAAAAAAAACTAAATAACGACTTTATTCAACAATATCTAGTGATGGGCGATTTCAAAACACTGCTTCATGAAGCTTCGAAGCTTTACGAATCTTTTGTTTTGAATCAGTGGTTCGGAGCGTGTATCAAACTGCCAAAGTCACGTGATTTCAGTAAACGAGGCTTCTTTACGTCATAAGTGTTTCAAAATTTCAGTGGTTCACCACTGGGGGGCATGACTTTGGCAGTTTGATACACGCTCCGAACCACTGATTCGAAACAAAAGATTCGTAAAGCTTCGAAGCTTCATGTTAACAAATGAGACTACATATTGTAAAGTGTTACCCATAAATATATTCACTATAATTCTCTGACCAGTACAAAACAAATAGGTCACTCTTCCAGAGACAAACACTCCAAAATCAACATAAACCTACAGTTATTTAATCTACACATTTCATCCATGTGCAGTGGCAGAGATTTACAGCCAGACCTTTCATGGATGCCGGACTTCACACGATGTGCCCCGTCACAGTGGCCCAAGGCAGGCAGAAAAATAAGACTGACCTTTTCCCAGGCCGCTACACTGGGATAAGTTCATAGACTTTAGTATTAGGAGCAGAATGGGTGCGGGAGAGCTGCAGAACTTCAAAACGTACAATCACTTCAGGAAAGGAAAAGGCACATCTGGACTTATAAGACAAGAGATTGAAAAGAGAAAACAGTAGGACGATAGGAAGCTGTTCGGGGGTTTGACCGCATGACTTTTATATACTATATACTGCAGTGCGTTCCAAAATATGTGTTTTAGAAAAATGCAATTGTGGTAAAACCAATCGAAACTAAAACAGATGGCGCAAAGAAAGTTATTGTTTAGATTAACAATGTTTCGATGTTTTAATATCATGAAAAACTAAAGAATGTGGCACTAATTTAAAAGTCTCATCATTTTACCTAATAAATGTTTTTTGTTCATTAGATCATACCAGGAAAACCGCATCGCTGACAGAGATCTGAACTTATTTCAGTTGACTCAGAGACGAAAGAGAATAAAAAATACAAGGCTGTTCCCTCAAATCATGCCAAAACATAGATCAATATGACTCATTTTGTGTAAACAAGACCTCCCAACTCTCGCTGCCATCAAAGCGCTGCATGGCAAGAATTGAAATAAAGATCTATTGTCTCACCTCATATAGATGTGAAGGCTTTCCTCGGAGTCAGTGAGAGCTTGTTAAGTCAGACACATTTGTAAAAATTTGCAGTGAGAACCGACAGACAGAGGAGAGGGTGTTCAGACGCTCTTCATCGGCCTGTCATTCAGCATCTAGAGCGGCAAAAACTGCTTTTGTGGTGACTGTTCATCATACCAAAATTGCTTTTCTTAATTAAAATGAAGATGAAAAAATATGTAAATATAAGATGAAAAACTAAACTTATAAAATTAGAAATGGTGCCTTGGCAACTAACTAAAATAAATTAAAGCTATAAAAAAAAAAAAAAAAAATGTATAAATGAAAAGTCTTTTCTTAAAGGGATAGTTCACCCAAAAATAAAAATTATCCCATGATTTACTCTCCCTCAAGCCATCCTAGATGCATATGACTATCTTCTTTCAGATGAACACAATCGGAGTTATATTATAAGATATCCTGACTCTTCCAAGCTTTATAATTGTAGTGGGGCTCAAGATTTTGAAGGCCAAAAAAGTATATCTATCCATCATAAAAAATATTGTCGCGGCTCCAGGTGGTTAATAAAGGCCTTCTGAAGAAAAATGATGGGTTTTTGTGAGAAAAATATCCATATTTACATCTTTATAAACTAAAATAACTAGCTTCCGCCAACACCAAGAGTAACCTCTGACCTGACGCATGACATATTGACAACATGGAAGCGCAGAGGATAGAGCAAAACAAAACACCATCACAATTTAGAAGTCTAAAACGAGAATTTTTAAAGAGAAATGTCGGAGGATTTCTATATAAAAGAAGAGGAGCTTGAGTTTGTTGCACAGCCCTATTTGTTTGAACCGCAAGAGGCATCTAAGCTTACGGTACTCCTACATCCTACGTCATACATTGCTTTAGAAATAACTGTTTTGGCGCAGGTCAATTTGCGTAGGCCATCTGTCGGAAGCTAGTTATTTTAGTTTATAAAGTTTTAAATATGGATATTTTTCTTACAAAAACCCATTGCTTCAGAAGGCCTTTATTAACCCCCTGGAGTCTTATGGACTACTTTTAAGATGGATGGATGCACTTTTTGGGTTTCTAAATCGTGAGCCCCATTCTCTACCTTTATAAAGCTCGAAAGAACAATGATATTTTTTTAATATAACTCTGATTGTGTTCATCTGAAAGAAGATAGTCATATACACCTAGGATGGCTTGAGAGTGAGTAAATCATGGGATAATTTTCATTTATGGATGAACTATCCCTTTAATAGTTTTTTTTTGTTTGTTTTGTTTCTTTTATTTAATTTTTAAATGTCTCTCACAGCCAATATTTCACTGCCAAAACACACTGTGCTCAGTACAAACACTTTTCTCCTTGTTTCAGCCTGTATTTAATAGCCTGGGTTGTATTTTCTTGCTCCTTGTGTAGTTTTTGACTCACATAAATTACATCCAGAAGTCTGCTGATGATGCATGCTTGTTTTTCCTGAAATCTCACCCTGGCAGACCATCTCTCTCAAGGACCTGCTGAGAAAACTTCCCAGACATCAGCTCTGGCTTACAACGCAGTTAATGGCCCATCAACAGGCAAGTTCCTCACCGACCGGACCAACGCGGTTGGCTGCATTTGGCTGATATACTCATTTCTAACACCAGGAGAAAATCACTTGTCACCCTATGTCCAGAAACTATTCCCTTTTGCACCATGGTTGTAAAACAGCCCTCTAGCCACTGTTAGGACACTCTAGACCCTGGACACACTTCTCTTCTAGTTAAAATCGGTTGAGCTCTGCTGTCAGGCTCTACTGCATTATTTTTTTTATCATGCATTCTGTTGTATAAACTTGTTATTGTGTATTAGATTTGTATTGACTTTAATTCTGCTGAGTGCCAATTGTATCAAATGCGCATTTTATTGAATCATACTGTACTATTATAGTACTCCTATTATAGTCCCAGAACTATAAATTTCTTAATGCTGTATAATATCTCATGAAATCGAAGTTTAAGCTTAAGGCTTGAAAGGCACTTGCACACTAGAGGAAATACCAATGAAATGTTTATGGAAGTTTCCACCACGGAATTACTTATTTTGAATAGGTAATTACTTAGTGATCACTAAAAAAGTATATAGTATGAATGTAAAACCCGATAAGTTACGGTAACTCAAACCATTTGAGGAAACCAATTGCCTATCCAATAAGTATGAGTACTATAAACTCATATACATTAAGTTAAATTCACTTATATTTTAGTGTTGGTTTAGTCAATCATTAGAGTAAACTCAACTTAAAATTTTTAAGTTTATTCCACTTATTCAGTTTGTCTTACCAACTATAGCTACTTAAATGGCTTGAGGAAAACAATTGTCATGTCTTGTTTTGGTCTTGTGTCATGTTCATGTTTCATGGTTTATTTTCAAGTTCATGCTTTGTTTCATAGCTATGTTTGTTATGTTTTTCCCTGTTGTCATGTTTCCCTTGCTCCTCATGTGATCTTGCCATGTGCTCCCCTTGTGAATGTGTAATGTTGTCATTGGCTGTTTCAGTCATGTGGTTTCTCCGTTCTGTTTTGTGACTGGGTCATTGTCTTGATTGTTCACAGGTGTTCCTTGTTTGTCATTAGTCTCTCTGTATAAATCATTGTTCTCTTGTCTAGCTTTGTTAAGTTTAACCTGCTGTTCGGCGAGTTTCATGTTCATGTGCCAAGCCCAGCCAAGTCTTGTTTGTGTTTTTGATCTTAATAAACTGCACTTGGGTTCCTTAAGCTCGCCTCCGGTGGATCATTGTTACACTGATTGCCTTAAATGGTTTAAGTTCATCAAACTAAGTAATAAAGTTACAAAAGACTAAGCAAAAACTAACATTGGTACAAAGCAATGATGACAGAACAAGAGCACTGTACAACTCAAGTTCAGAATACTCAAAACATTTAAGTAAATTAACTCATTTTTTTAAGTTACTAGAACTTAAATTTTTTGTGACAAGTGGGGCGGGGCCGAGAGCAGTGGAAGCGGAGCAAGGTCAGTGTGGTGCACAGGTGTCAGTCATTAATAATCACGTCACCAGCATCCCTTCACTCCCACGGTCCTCACCCTCGCCAAACTCATAATAATGTTAATTACATACAGTTCATTTACATAAACATCACATTCAGATCTTGGTTAAATTATAGACAGCAAATAACACATGCTATTATAACTATCAAAGAGACTGTGATTATATACTTTCATGTATATAATCAAACAACATACAGTATATGTGGTCTTAAAAGTTTTGCAGCGCATCCTCAACCTAACCCCAGGCTCTACTCTTCACCACAATGATAACCCTACAAAACTAACATAACAGAACCCCCTGTAAATCCCAACATAACACAGTTAAACACTAACTTATGTCTCCGTATGTTAAAGGGGTCATATAATGCCACTTTTACAAGATGTAAAATAAGTCTCTGATGTCCCCAGAGTGTGTATGTGAAGTTTTAGCTCAAAATACCCCCACAGATCATTTATTATAGTATGTTAAATTTGTCACCTTTAAATGCAAATGAGCTGCTGCTCACAAGAAGAGGGCGGAGTTTCAAGAGCTCGTGTTAGCAGCGCCGATTACCTCACGCAGACTCAGTCAGAAACTGTTCAGCATTTTATGTTCAAACCGGAGTCGGACAATGATGGAGAGACTCAAGAAGAAGTGACAACATGTAGAATGCAACAGGACGTTTCTGAATGGTTAGTTGATGAATTTATGTAGCTGATGTGGAGTTAACTATCTTAAAGTCATTGATTAGCATATTCTGTCATGATAATCTATAAATCGCTCGTGTGGGAACTGTTGTAAGATCCTACAGAGCCAGAGAATATATGCTGCATGAAGATAGAACAGGTATAGTTTAGTTTAATTACGGTTATAACTTATGTTGTCATCTTGCTTTTATGACATGCTATTGCATTTGTGTTATGTACTGTGTTACAATAACATGACCTCACCCCTTTGTTGTGTGTTCTCGGGGGCGGGGTTTATGTAAATTTTAGGGTTAGTGATGTCACCAACCCGGGAAGAAGCTCGTTGTAGTCCCTACCAGCTGTTTGTTGTAGTCCTTAAACAGAGAATTCTTTAAAAGAAAATATCTCCCTTTGCATTGAACTTTGAGCGTCGTAACTTTGCAGATGTTGTTTATGCTCAAACAGCAACATTACACACTTACTAAAGTTAAAAAGCGAAATCATAATCAACCACTCCTTTAATCTTGTGCAAAAACACACAAAATAACACTTAATTTTAACATTTATTTTTCTTATACAGTCCGACGCAAAGCATGCTGGGAATTAGAAATCTGCTGCAACTCAATCATATTAAGTTCAGCTTACTACAATCAAATTTTGAGTTCACGCAGCTTTTTTCTATTAAGTACAATGAACTTTCATTGTTATTTGAGTGAAATTAACTCATTTCATTTAATTAATTTCACTGTTCGGTTTTACAGAATGTAATCTGGACATACTACATTTGCCATGTTGTCATTATCATGTGACCAACAAGCATCAGTTGTGTCGCTTCACTTCTATTCCCTCTCCCGAGGCTTCATGGAATAGTAAAGTGTCCATCATATGCACACTTCAGAATCTCGCCGGAAGGATACTTTTTGTGTCTTTTATGAGTACTGTGAATTCAGACAAGCTTCTTTTGTCACATACTGTTTTTCGCCTACTATATAGGGAAATATGTGATTTCAGATGCCTTTTTTTTTTCTTCTTTTGACAGATTTTGTGAGATTCACCTTAACAAAGAAAGTGATATTCATTAAAGCGTTTCATAGGGTCTTTAACTGACATAATGAATGCACTCGTGTTTATTAGAGCTTTTTTTTTTACTGCACTAATTACTGTTAGTTGTACAGAATCTTCAGCCAAAACATTAATTTATTTATGTACTCTCCATAGATTTGATGCTTATTTTCATTTGCTAATTCTCAGAGCAGACAACACTTTCCTCCCCACCAAAAAATCTGAAAGCATCTTATACTAATTAAAAGTGAGGAAAAACTTTTTTCTAGAAGATCAGCAAAACTGTTACCTGATAAATTCAATCCTCAAGAGGCACATACAATGTACCATCACATTAATCTAATAAAGGAAAATAAAAATGGCTTTAAAATCTTGCTAAGGTGATCTGGGTTGTGATTGCTGCAATGTGAATGGTTCATTTCAATGCCACTATATGATGATCTCAGCATCACACGGACTCCACATCCTAGTGTTTGCATGCACAAAGCAGGGCATTTAACATATTTATAATGCATGCAACAATAAACGTCCCCTTGTGACTCCAGAGAAGCATTTGTTGTTGCATAATGACACTGTAATGTGACATAAAAGCAAAGCATTACTGTGGGAGAAAATATGCTTTTTGTGCTGTATTGATTCAATTATCCCACATATTTTTTTTCGAGTCAGCCTCGAGGCGCACCTGTGAGCTCATTTAAACCAAGAAGCTTATCGTGAAACTGTGTGTGTGCGTGCTTGTTTGCATGCATGATGTGAGTTTGTGTTTGCAGCTAGCAGAAAATAGAGAGTGTATGCAGACATTGCTCTATTGTCCATCTGATTGTATTGAAGTAAAAGAGTGTGAAGCCGCAGCAACAGTCAATAGCATGAAATTGGAAACTATGAGGCCGCGTTTCAATCAAGGGAGGAGGGAGAGCCGCGCTGCTATTGACTTACGATCCTGTCACAATCCCTTGATTAAAAATATAGCTTGGTTCAATTTCACAGCATTGACTGACTTATTGATTGCTATTTCTGTACTTGAACTAGCTTTCGCAAGAAATGAATTGTAGTTATTTGGACTAAGGGAGAACATTACTGAAGGCCAGGGGAGCCATTCACAGTCGGCATATCACTTTCCTCGGTGCTAAACCAGGAAAGTATTATAAATTTTATGCATTTTACTTTTCAACAGACAACATCCTGAGAGCTCAAAAAACTTATAAATTTCTCCAAGACTCCATGAAATTAAAACATCCTGGAGTTTTGTGACTTTTAGTCCAAGCGTGTAGCTTTGAACTCCTAAAAACTGACAAAATTAAACTGTTTTATGAGTTAAATGTACAAATGATACAATTTATCTTATATACAAAGTAGCAAATCATAGTTTTGGCTCAGTCACAAGTAAATAACATTATTATATCTTATCTGCAGTGTTGGGAAGGTTACTTTGGAAATGTAATATGTTACAGATTACAAGTTACCCTATTTAAAATGTAAGTAGTGTAACTATTTCAGTTACTTTATTAAAGTAATGTAACTGATTACATTTGATTACTTTTTGATTACTTTTCTAAATTTCTAACGAATGTGTTCAACTGTTAATCATTTTCAAACATTTAAACCAGACAGGGTTCCTATTGACTGCTTACAGTTAACTGTACACTTTAAAAAATGGGTTGGGTTAAAAATTTAATTTAAAATTTAACCCAACGATTGGGTTTGTCCATTTTTGACCCAAAAGTGTAGGCTACCTGCAGATGCTTCCTCAGTTTCGACATTGAAACCTTCGATGTCTAAAGCATTTTAATAATTGGCAAACAGTTTTCTGGATGAAGTGATTTTTAAATTTCCAGCACTGGAATGCATTTTTATCACTCGCCATGGTGGCAACTCTCAGCCTAAAGGTTTCAGCAGAAATTTGGATTGATGTAATAGGCAGACGTGGTGCGCTGCATATTCAAACAAGAGAACCAATCAAAAGCATGTGACACTGTCACATAAGACACGTGTTTTATCTGCTCAATATATATAACATGATGGTTTTATGTATATTTGAGTTTTATTTGGGTTACATGTTGTCTTAGCCATTTTATTCCTCTTACTTATTTTAATGTGTGTATGTCTTTAAATGTGTATGGGTCTGCCTGTCATGTGACTGATCACATGACAGGAACCAGGAAATAAGCCAGCATAAAGGAGGCAGCATGGCAAACAATCAATCTCTCATTACAAACATACTAGCTGGACTGTGGAGTTACATTTTATGGACTTACCTTTCCAGCAAATCACATCACTTTTCATTGGATTATCACTTCCGTGGACTTTGTATATACACCGGTGGACACTTTCACATTGGGACTTACATCACGCTAGGATTCTTAAGGACTGTTTAGGGTATGGTGCAAATGGACTCCACGCTTTTAAACAGCCTAAGTTTTTCTGGTTTTATTGTGTTGTTTTAAGTTCCATGTGAATATTGTAAATACACTTTATTTATTCATTTGTTGTCTGTCTCATCTTTTTAAACACTCCAAAAGCTCACACAGTTTAATCTGACCCCATTTTAATCCATGTAAAATCGACGGATAGGGCCGATCGTTACAAGCATCACAATAGCATCGCTTTACTAAATGGCCTTTAAATGGCAGGAGGCATCGTGCGCATCAAAAACAGGCAAAGCAACAAATTAATAATACTCAACATATCCTAGCTTTTTAGAGAAAATATTCAGATGTAACCCCGTTTGTAATCGTTAACATTTTTATAAGTAACTTTAATTTAATTACACATTTTTTTCTCAGAAACTGTAAAGGATTACAGTTACATATTTTGTAATTAAGTTACATAAGTTGACACCGATAGCCTCGTGGGCAGCACCGCTGACATAGCGCCGTTGCGCTTCGGGGGACCCAAGTTCAAGTCCCGGCTCGCGGACCTTTCCCGATCCCGTCCCCCTCTCTCTCCCACCTCGCTTACTGTCCACTTTATACTATCCTTTCATAATAAAGGCAAAAATAAATAAATAGCCAAAAAATAAATCTAAAAAAAAAAATTACGTAACGCCGTTACATGTAACTAGTTACTCCCCAACGCTGATTATCTGTATATATAAATTATATATTCTGTTTTAGCTCTTATATTATAAACGATAAACTGTACTGTTATATATTATATATATATATATATATATATATATATATATATATATATATATGTTTTGTTGTTGCTCAACAACAACAAAACTGGAGAATCTCACGCAGCCAAAATGAGGATTGTCAGCAGGGCTTGACATTAACACCCGCCAACCCGCCAAATGCGGGTAGATTTCAGCTGTGGCGGGTAAGACAGCCACTCCCACTAGCCACTTTGGCGGGTTGAATATAATTTCAGCCTACAGTCTAATGAAAAGTAGCTAAGCTCGTTGTAGCACAAAATTACAATCCGATCACAATTCATTATCGATTAATTTGCAGTTACTGAAGGTGGGATCGGCGGAATCGCGCTGAATGACACACAACAGAAGCGCTCTCTCGTGTGCGCGTGCTCTCTCTCTCTGTCCCGCGCGCGATCAGATCTCCTTGTGCCTGAATAGTCAAATACAGTCGGTTATGGCTTAAATGGATGTAAACAGGTGGGTAATAACTGGATATGTGTCAGTATATTACGTATATGCATTCAGCAGCCCAATTAAATACCTGTCTGTCATTAATGTTAATCAAACAACAGAAGATGTTAAATAAATGTTAAATAAACCTACTGTATCTGAAAAAAGAGTTTTACTATTTACTATTTACTATTGTATTTGTAATTTGCTAATTTGTTTCTTTGTTCTTTTTATATAGCCTAACAAAAATAACTTTTATTATAAAATTTATCATATTATGGTCATATTACCCACCCCTTGCCCACCCGTATACCAGCTGATATACCATGTAGGCCTAGTCTTGATTTGGGTGGTCAATCTGCATTTGAAAGTTTGAAAGGGTTTTAAATCTAGCTAAACAAGTAAAATGACTCAAAATCAAGTAATTTTAGCATGTCCAAGTCAACTTTAATCATATAAAATGTAATTTCCCAACCGCAAAATTGTGGCCAGTGAAAATGCTGAGTGGCTAGTAACTTTGGAAAACCACTAGCCACAGTGGCTGGTGAGCAAAAAAGTTAATGTCAAGCCCTGTGTGTATGTATATGTATATATATATATATATATATATATATATTTTAATAAGACACGACAGCCAGTGGCACTGATCCCCAACAAAACCGTTCCCATACTGGCGTGATGAATCCAATCTTCAACCAGATGGAACTGGATTAAATATTTTGACTGTTCCGATCCCGATCTGACTTTTGTCCCGTAACGCTGCCTGAATCATAATCAAGCACTGTTCGTTGTTGGCCAGAGGACAACTGGCCCCCTGACTGAACCTGGTTTCTCCCAAGGTTTTTTTTTTTTCTTTTTTTCTCCATTCTGTCACCTGATGGAGTTTGGGGACACCCAAAACTCGCCTCTGGCTTGCTTAGTTGGGGACACTTGATATTCAACAATGTTTTTGATCTGCCTGCATTGACACCATTGTATGCAAACTGAACTGAGCTGGACGATGACATCACTGTTTTCTCCAGAGCTGATGTATAGATAAATGGGTAACACTTTAAAATAATGGTCCGTCATTAATAAGTAACTATGTAGGAAGTAATGCAGGACTAATGAGTAGTACTATATTAACACTTCAGCTACTACTATTAACTAATATAGAAACAAACTTAACTAATCAGTAAGTAATATCAAATTTAGAAGATAGTTCCTTATTAGCTAATCAATAATTACCTATTGAGATTACCATCATTAATAACTATTAACTAACGGACAAATTGTAAAGAACATTATCGTGTGTCTGAGACGTAATCAGTCATCATTTTTACTCTGAATATAGTCATAAAATGCATCATTAATTACTCAAGTGTTACCTAGTCACTATGCAGGAACTACTAGTGATCAGGACCACAAAAAGATGTTTTTCACTTTAAAATAATGGTCCAGATCACTAGTAGTTCTTGAAGAATGACTAGGTACTTGAGTAATTAATGATGCATTTTATGACCACGTTGAGAGTAAAAAAAGACAATTGCTCACATCTCAGACACTTTATTACTTACTGATTAGTTAAGCTTGTTTCTCTATTAGTTAATAGTAGTAGCTGAAGTGTTAATGTAGTACTACTCATTAGTTCTGCATTACTTCCTGCATAGTTACTTATTAATGGCGGACCATTATTGACCGATAAATGAACTAAATTAATAACTATTGATTTTTATGACTCAATACTGAACTTACTTAAGCTGGACAATGACACCATTTTCTTCTAGAACTGAACATGTAGTTGCAAAATAATTTATAGTTAGTAGAATGTCTAAAGTGGACCATCGAAATATTATTTGAGTTTTAGGTAGTAAACTAAATTAAAATGAGAGGGTTTTTTTTTTTTTATGGTTTAAGTTTCAGTTAACTATAATAACCCTGGTCCACACAGCACCTGATGATCACAAAACAACCACAAACTTTTGTAAGCACAGTACCTAGCTCTTCAGAAGTTGTAGAGTACTGGTAAAGAAGCAAAACGCTGTAGCTCCACCCTGGCTCCTGGAAAATACCTAAAGCCAGCAAATCAGATTTGAAGATTGGAGCTCTTGCCATTTTTGTGTGCAATAACAAACATCAGATGATCAATGAGCGGTTGGTGCACAGTGGCGTCTGAGGCCAAGACTATCTATTACCCTTAATGTTGAGCTTTGAGGAACATCAGTCTTTCCAGAACAGAACCATAACCTGACTTAAATGTGGCCTGATGCATTTGGTGCCTGGTGATGTGAGAGGTCAAATCAGACCATGTTTCAAGTTCTTTTTACTTTTCTTGGAGAAACTTCAGCTTTTCACTTCTATCTCTGAAACTGTCTGTATTACGCATTGACACACAGGTGCAGGTGTTTGATGGGCTGGAAATGGATGTCAGTCCGTAAACCGTCCCTATATACTGCATCGCCAACTCTGTCACAGCTGCCGGAAAGATGATGCACTTTCTCACCCTCAGCCTTCATTTCAGCTCTCTCTTTAACCCTTGCAGTTTCTTAACATGATAAATATGAGATCAAATAAGCAAATAAAATGGTTAATAATAATGCGGCGAGTAAACTAATACTTTCTAGTCATTATAAAATCGTTTCTGTCATGACAAACCAAGTGAAAGACATTTATTTTTATATCAAAAGAAGTCTTTTCAAAAAATGTAATTCGCATTTGTTAGTAAGTAAACTTCATTTTAGAGTCACATTACAGTCATAAATTATTTGTATTTGTAATGCCAAAAAATGAAGTGAATATGGATGCAGTGAAGTTTAAGATATGTTTTGTATTATCCATTATTAAATAACCTCTTCAGTCCATAAAAATAAATCATTAAAAGAAGCCAGTTCTATTAGATTCGTTTTTAGTATTCTGACATTAGTCAAATCTTTATAATATACTAAATAAGGAGAACAAACACATGAGATGCTTTTTTGTCTTGTAGAGAGTCATGAAGAATAAGTGTGAATTGCAGATTTGCCCTTCTTGTTCTTGTATCAAGGGTCGAATCAAATCAGCATGACGGCCGCTTATCCGTCTTGTCTTTTAAAAACAAATCTGCCACATGTGGAGCATCAGATGTTTGATGCTACACCTACGCAAAAGACCATTTTCTCTACCATAATACAAATGAGCCCATTGTCTTCAGCAATCAGTTAATCCAGAACAAGAAAAAGTGTGCTGTAACAAAATCACTATAAACATTTTAGCCCAAAAGTTTGTAAATATGTAAGCAAGAAGAATAATTGCTAAAGAGTAAGCCTTTAATAATACCAAGCGAAATGGCAGTGTTTGATTTCTAACACTGAATGTGTCTGTACACTTTCAAACTTAAGGCACCTAGAGAGGCAATCTTGTCTGGTCTCCATAGCAACAAATAAATGTTCGCTCTTGACCTTTACTGAATAACAGAATTACGCACAGCAGTTATGTTCCAATTAATAAACGCCTGGAGGAAGGCCATTTACCACCCAAAAACATGTTTTGGAAGGCAAATTCTAAAATCAGTGAATTTCATAGTTTATTTGTCATCTTAATTCTTGTGTTTGCTAGACTCGAGCCTCGGCTCCAATCAAAGAAAGTTCAGTCTAATCAAGTCTGAGGTTACACTGGAAGCAATAATGCACCACCAAAATAAGTATGCAAAATTCATGTAGGCTGTTATTATGTAGTCTTAACAAAAAAGAAGAAGAGGAGGCAGACAGCACAGACACCTGAGAACATGGAAATTTACCAGAGATAATGAGCTCACTAGTTTAGCAATACATTTGCATTTTTAAATCAGAATATTGTCAATTACAAACTAAGTGCAGATTAAGTCATCATCATCAACACAATTTTGTTCGCATTTGCTAATGCATACTGCTGTACAGTATGAGCTGTAATACTCAGGTTTATTTATTTGAAAAATATTATTATTTTCTTTTTATTTGCACACACACATACACACGTTTCTATGTTTTATGGGGACATTGACATAATGATTTTTATACTGTTGTTGGTACTGATATTTATAAGTTGTTTTCCTCACGGGGACCAGTCCCCATAACGTAGGGAATACCTGAACCAGAATTGTTGGCACCCTTAGTAAATATGAGCTAAGAAATAAATATGCATTGTTTATCATTTTGATCTTTCATTCCAAAAAATTCACTAAAAATTCATTATAAAATAAATGCACAGTTGGCCACAGTTATTAGCACCCATACAAATTCTTGTGAGTAAAAAATATATATATATTCCCATTCATATTTACATTTTTTAGCACACCAGGGTGATCATGAACATGAAATTGTCCAGCCATGACTTCCTGTTCCACAGGAGTATAAACATGAGGAAACACAAAGGCCAAATTCCCTTAATCATTCATCATAATGAGAAAAACCAAAGAATATAGTTCTGATGTGCAGCAAAAGATTGTTGAGCTTCACAAAATAGAAAGTGGCTATGAGGAAAATGGCTAAAGCATTCCTATTTCCACTATCAGGGCAATAATTACAATCAACTAAAGATGTTACAAATCTGCCTGGAAGAGGACGTGTGTCTAAATCGTTTTAATGCACGGTGAGGAGGAAAGTTTGAGTGGACAAAAACATCACCACAAGTTCGGGAGGGTTTCACAAATCCTCTGTTCTCATCCAAAAACAAACTCCAGCATATTCAGCTGTCAGACATGACTGGAACTTCAAACTGGACTGGCTTCTATGGTCAGATGAAACTAAAAAAAAAAAGAGCTTTTTGGCAGCAAACCCACAAGATGGCTTTGGTGCAAACAGGGATAAAAAGTACCACATGCCCATGGTTAAATATACTGCTGGATCTTTGAAATTGTGGGCATATTTTTCTGCTGGAGGTCAAGGACATCATGTTCAGATACATGGCATCATGGATTGTAGATAAAAAATAAATAAATAAAAATAAAAACCTCTGCTAGAAATCTTATAATAGGCCGTGGTTGGATCTTCCATCAGGACAATGATCCAAAACAAACATTACAGGGATAGTTCACCCCAAAATTAAAATTATCCCATAATTTACTCACCCTCAAGCCATCCTAGGTGTATATGACTATCTTCTTTCAGACGAACACAATCAGAGTTATATTAAAAAATATCCTGGCTCTTCCAAGCTTTATAATGTGAGTGAATGGGGCTCAAGATTTTGAAGCCTAAAAAGCACATCCATCCATCCATCCATCAAAAAAGTAATCCATACAGCTCCAGGGGGTTAATAAAGGTCTTCTGAAGTGAAGTGATGGGTTTTTGTAAGAAAAATATCCATATTTAAAACATTATAAACTATAATAATTGCCTTCCGGCAACGGCTGTATGCAAGATTGACCTCTGACCCGACGTCTGAAAGAAAAAAGTCATATACATCAAGGATGGCTTTAAGGTGAGTAAATCATGGGATAATTTTCATTTATGGGTGAATTATCCCTTTAAAAATCCACACAAAAAAGGGTCACTGAGCACAAAATGAAGCTTTTGCCATGACCATCCCATTCCCCTGACCTGAACCCTATAGAACTGAAGAGGAGAAGCACCAACATGGACTTGGGAATTTGAAGGATCTGGGGAGATTCTGCATGGAGGAATGGTCTCTGATCTCTTGTCAGGTGTTCTCCAAACTCATCAGGCATTATAGGTGAAGACTCAGAGCTGTTATCTTGGCAAAAGGAGGCTGCAGAAAGTTCTGAACTAAAGTACCCCTTTTTATGAAAAATAAAAAAGGATAAAACAATGCAGATGTATTTTCACAAACTGCTTTGCTCATATTTTAACAAGGAGGCCAATAATTCTGACCACATACATGCATATCCCATCTGCTATAAATCAAATAACCACACTACAATTGCCTAAGAAAATTCTGGTCACTTTAGTTGGATATACTAATCCTAATGATGCTGAATATTGTTGCTATAGGAAAACTTTTGTGATCACTCCTTTATAGAGCTCTGTTGTGCTTTCATGTGCCCAAGCGTATCAAAGTTCTGTCTTGTGTAGCTAGCTGTGCGAGAATCAGAGCCCATGGAGACAAACTGCCAATGAACAGCTGCTTTATGCTGATAAGAAAACACATGATCACCAGAGAAAACCATATCATTAGTGACCATAAACAAACATTATGGTCTGGTCACCTTTGAAACATGGTGTTCTACAATTCGACCGCTGCTTTCCACAGCTATTTACTGTAATAAGACGCACACTGCTGATGCTCCAAAAATGCCACGTGTTTGCAAATGCAATTTGAATTTACCTGCATTAAACATGCTGTGAAAGAGTAAAAGCACAAAATTGAAAAAAGCAGAAATAAGCAAGGATTATAGACTAAGTCTTGCTGCATAAAATATGAAGAGTATCTCTCACTGCCACTGTAAGTTAAGTCCAGTAATCATTGACTAATGGTCACCGTTCATCGTCGCTCTCAGTGTTGGTTTTCCCAGCACAATTGGGCTATTTTGAAAATGCTGTTGCAGGAAAAATCACAGAGCCACACCAACAGAGGTTGGGATTATTTGGGCTACTTTTATAATGTACCAGCTGACAAAAGGTTTATTTGTAGACAAAGAAAAATGAAAATGGAGCCTTACTAATGTGTATTGATAATGAATACCTGGCAAACTAAGGACTGCTGAAAGAGCAAGTGAGGGAGAGATGGTATATGGAGGCATCCTTGAATTCACGTCACAAACTAGAGGTGACGTAAGTTTCACCCAGATCAGAAATTAATTAGGTTAATTGAGTTTGCCATTGTAGATTAAATCCACATTGATGCTTGTCTGTAGAAGAAGAGTGAAGCAAACAGAAAAGGTTATGTAGCCTATTAATAATGGTCTTTATTGAAATCAGAACATTTCGGAGATGATTTTTATTTAATGTATGAAGATAAAAGGGAAGTGAAAGGACAATATGCATTTTAAGGCAGAAACTAGATAAAATTGTATAGATAGTTATGTCATTGTATCACATTCTGACAATTTTATTCATATTTATATCTTGCATAAAATTGAAATTAAACTCAAAGAAAGAGTAAAAGAAAAATTAAAAGTACCAGTAGTATATACACATCTATTTATAAAAAGTATTATATTTATTTATCCATCTATCTATCTGTATAGGGCTTGACATTAACTTTTTTGCTCACCAGCCATTGTGGCTAGTGGTTTTAGCCACTCAGCATTTTCACTGGCCACAATTTTGCCATGGGGGAAAACCACCATATAAAATATATTTAATATTATCTCATAATTTGGCAGCATGTATATTAGGCTGCTGTCACTTTAAGACCTGACGCACAGATCCACTATACTTTTACATATGCGTTTTTTTTCTCAACTGTTTATATTCACTTAAACATGACAGTGTTTACGTGAATAGTTGCCAAGACCGCCATTTTGACATTATTTTGTGTGTATTTGACTGTTTAAGTGAAATAAGTGGCGAAAAAGGACTCAATTTAGTACTGAGAGGCGGCTTTATGTGCGCACACTTTGGGTTTGAGCACAAAATCTGTGGGAATGAGAAAAAATCATGCGCTATACGTGCAATCCCATGCTGAAATTCAAGCCCTGCAACATTAACAATATTCATCTAGAGCAAATGAAACAAGTGAGTGAGGGGAGGCGGGTTTGTGTGTCAACTCACTGTCGGAGAGATGAGAGAGTGAGAAAGAGCAGCTGGTATCGTGTATCGACGCTTGGTGCCCATTGTAGGCACTTTCGGTGGACAGGGGTCATCACAGGCACTCTGACTGATCTGCGGCTACGCGGCCCCATGCACATGTGTTGACACATTCCTCCCATAACCTTTTTTTTTTTTTTTTGACTTGTGCCACAGTAGACCTTCAGTTGGCCCTGACCAGACTGGATAGCCTTCATTGCCCTCATGCATCAATGAGCTTTGGGCGCCCAACACTCTGTCACCAGTTTGTAGTTTGTCCCTCCTTGGTAAACTCTCACCGCTGCTGACCGGGAGCAACCCACAAGCCAATTAAAATAAAAAAACATCCAAATTTTAAACACAGAATAACTAAAATTAAAACATTTATTTTAAGGCCCTTTATGGGAGTCCCACAGCTGTCAACTGTGACTGGATACGGGAAAAAACTGGGCTAGTTTCTTTTGGGTGGGTTTTGAGTTGGTTTTGGATTGGACATTTTTTGAAATCTGGCAACCCTAAACAGTCTCAACTCTCTTCGACAGCAATGAGATTAAATATACTAGTAGTAGTAACTTTGCAACTACATTCTAACTCTCATTATTAGAGTATTAGTAGACTATTAGGCTGGGGTTAGAATAATTTGACATGTACTTGCAAAAAGAGTCAGTAGAATGTCTGTTGGGGAGCATCAAAATTTTAGCAGATAATACGCAGACAGTCTACTAATACTCTAATGACTGCTAGTTACAAAGTTACTTATAGTTAGTAGAATGTCTAAAGTGGACTATCAAAATCAAAAAGTGTTACCAAAAACAGTAATATCACATCTCCATCAGACTTAAAGGGTTAGTTTACCCAAAAATAAAAATTCTGTCATTAATTACTCACCCTCATGTCGTTCCACACCCGTAAGACCTTCGTTCATCTTCAGAACACAAATTAAGATATTTTTGATAAAATCTGACGGCTCAGTGAGGCCTGCATTGGCAGCAAGATAATTAACACTTTCAATTCCCAGAAAGACATATTCAAAACAGTACATGTGACAACAGTGGTTCAACCTTAATGTTATGAAGCGACGAGGATACATTTTGTGCGCCAAAAATCAAAATAACGACTTTATTCAGCAATATCTAGTGATGGGCGATTTCAAAACACTGCTTCATGAAGCTTCGAAGCTTTACGAATCTTTTGTTTCGAATCAATGTTTTGAAATCGCCCATCACAAGATATTGTTGAATAAAGTCGTTATTTTGTTTTTTGGCGCACAAAAAGTATTCTCATCGCTTCGTAACATTAAGGTTGAACCACACGAGGGTAACGACATGAGGGTAAGTAATTAATGACAGAATTTTCATTATTGGGTGAACTAACCCTTTAATCTCAACAATGTCTTAGTTTTGCCAAGATACCAAAGTCTGCCATCAAAAGGCTCAATGTGAATGAAATCAAACATTTCTCATCAAACTCTCCTAAAGCCAATAATCTGAGCTTCTATTCATATTCTTTTCATAGCTGTATACAGTACGCTTACAACATTTTTCAGCATTTTTTACATTCATGTGTCCATTGTTATTCCTCTTATGAATTGAAAGGAGAGACATACTGTACGTACAGTAACTGAAAAGTCTCCTGAGCTATGAAAGGACTGGGGAATGAAATACTCCTCTGGCACTTCTGAAACATTCTTTGTGGTGTATGGAATATTTACAGCAATGAAGAACTGGGTCAATGGCATAAAACTCTTCATTCATACCTGCGAAAAGTAGCAATCACATTTCAGTTCATCATCCATAAAGGCCAAGTGAGTGTTCATCATTTAATTGGCTAACATTGAGCTTTAAATGCAACTAGCTTTGTGAAAATGGAAAGAAACTCATTATTACTTGAACCATCTCCCTCACAATTCACCTTGTTAATCATTTTTCAGCGGTACCGCCTTAGCAGGGTTCTTAGATCATTACTGTGCGCATCAATACCGTCCCTCGCAGTTCCCTGAGGTTGCCTTTAAGTGGCTGTGCAGCTCGCTGCATTTTAAACACAAACCTCTTTTGCATACATGTCCTGAAAAACCTTTATACAAGTAAACATAATTTCATTATGCATGTTCACAGCAGTCTATAAAAACTGCTGTGCCAGCTGGACTGTAGAGCAAACCTCTGAAAACATCGTCTCACTCCTCCTAACCCCTTCTTATAGTGTGTGAACACCACAGTAAAACATACTTTTACCCTGATTTATACCATGCTACGACAAAGACGGATCTCTCCCAGGTGAACACTTAATGCAAATTTAAAACCACAGATGCCCAAAGGGACACAAAAGTTATGGCGGTGCAAAAACAGGGCCGTAAACAGAATCAACAGCCGCATCGTTCATAAATAATGCTGCTATTAACTCAAAACACCACTCGGTTTCAATTGTCCTGTGGGATGGACTCATATTTTCAGTGTAGCGTCATATTGTGCTGTAGGCAGATGAGCGAAAAATACAGAGAGTTCATACAGCAAGTCAGAGACATGGATCTTGAATGAATAAAATTGCAAAATATCTGATCCAAATAGCTTCACAAGAACTTTGGTGGGACTATTTATTTCTAAATTATGCAAAAACAGTCATAAGTACAAGATTTAAAGGGATAGTTCACATAAAAATGAAAATTATTCCATGATTTACTCACCCTCAATCTGTCCTAGGTGTATATGACTATCTTCTTTCAGACGAACACAATTAGAGTTATATTAAAATATATCCTGGCTCTTCCAAGCTTCCAAGCCCAAAAAAGCGCATCCATCCATCATAAAAAGTAATTCATACGACTCCAGGGGGTTAATAAAGGTCTTCTTAAGCGAAGCGATGGGTTTGTGTAAGAAAAATATCCATATTTAAAACTTTATAAACTATAATAACTAGCTGTAATAAATTATTGTCATGGTTTTTGCCACAAAATACGATTTATTACATCCTGAAAGGTCATACTCTCTTTCTTCTGCTTTTTCTTACTCACTAAGACGCACACACATACAGTACGGACACACACTCGCACAGAAACATGTTGTCAGCGCTGCTCTGACGAATTAATCAGTAAAATAGTTTAGTAACTTAATAGCTACATGATATTTCTCACCAGCGAGGTAATAACGGAGCGGTTCTTGAGGTAGATAAACTTACAGTTTCGCTATTAGTAGAGACGGCTGCTGTTGAGAGACGCACAATCTCAGGTAGGCTAATTCACATGCTCTCTCTCTCTCTCATAACTGCATTAATAACTGCATTATGCCCCGTTTACACTAGTGCATTTTTGTTTTAAAATGCTACGGTTATGCCTGTCGTTTACACTACTCCGGCGTTTTCAAGATTGTTTCTGAAACGCTGTGGAAACGCCAGTGTAGACGAGGATCATTTTCATTTTAAAACACCATTTTAAAATGAAAACGCACTCCTGCAAACAGGGCCTTAGTCTGTTATCAATGGCTCAAGCCTCCGTTACTAGCTCTAAAATGACGTTTTTGATGACATGCGTAAGAAATTAGTCCCACACACAAGATTATTTTAAGGACAAAAACATGACAAATGTCTTGAAATGCAACATCTGAACAGCGTCTTGAGGTGTGGTAACCATAGTATAAGAGGAATAATTGACTCCGGGCCGTTGAATTATTAGAAAATTATGCACACCCGAGGTGTAAAAGCATTACCACCTCATGTGTGCATCATTTTCTAATAATTCAATAGCTCGTCGTCAATTATTCCTTACTTAACTAATGGGACCTTATTGTACCAAAACATTACTTCTATAACTTTGCTATCACATGTTCAAATATGTAATCTTGCGACTTTCAGATGATGTTATTAGATTTCAATTTATGAAAATGTAATTTCACAGTTAAAATGTGCAGTAACACAGATTAGCCATGAAGGAGCCATCTGAAAAGAGCTCTGGTTTGAAACAGAGAAATTCTAACCATATTCCATACAGCAACAGATTAAGTGCTGCTCTTCCACAGTCAATCAACATGAGAGTTATGGAGCACCGGGATCATTCAGAATCATGGAACACATCAGCCTCCATCAACCTGGATTCCAGAGCTGTCAGCCACAGGGACTGATGTTAGCTGGAAATTTGATGCGCTGTTGACTTCTCTTATGTTTCCTTTCTCCTCCACTGATCTGAGACAAAGTTCTCAGTCCACATCTCAGGCAACAGATTTAGGTCTAAATGCACAACTGCTTTACTAACATAAAATCTTTCTTCTTTTTTTCCCCCCCATTTATGAAAGGTGTGTTAAGCTTTTAAGATTTGAGCCTTTGTGGGTGTACTTTTGTATATTGAATATTATCTCACACTTATTTGAACGATTGTCAGAGCAAAATGGTTCTGATAAGAGCTTTCATTCCAGTTTTGACACTTGGTTTTATATAACAGCAGTTCTCAACTGGTTTTTACTTCAGGTGACCCAGATTTTAACTGCACGGGCTCAACAATATTCAAAATTAGTAACATGCATGGGATGAACAGGAAAAGTTGTAAATACATAAAAAGCAACAAAAGTGTGATTT
>CM077453.1:2772500-3032500 GCA_039654765.1 Mylopharyngodon piceus | reverse complement strand
GCCGCGTGAACAAGCTATGAGCCCATTAGCTCAGCGGTGCCGGATAGAGGTGATGCATCTCACAGGCGGTGAGGTGTACATTAAATATAGCCGAGGTCACAGCTCATTCAACCTCTGAAAGCTGCCGCATCTGTTTTGGGGATTAATAGAGTTCAGACCTGAGGACTGTAGTGAGGTTGTTTAGTACACTGAAAAGAAAGACTTCAGGTGTAAATGAGGCTCCATGATGACAGATGATTAATGACTATAGAAAATCGAACATTATGAAAAAGTAATGATCTAGTGCATGTGCTCTAATACGTTGAGTTGCTGTGCTCATACAGGCAATGTGAGTTTGAATTTATTTGTCTTGGTTCCTCGTCATTACTGCACTCTCTTTCTACTGTATCTGTATCCATCATAAAAATGGGAAAAAAGGCCAAAAACAGGGTACTCTAATGAGCATGAACACTGCAGGATACTCTACCTGATCTGCAGAGGGCGGCTGCTCTGAAGGACAAACAAGAAGAAAGACAAAGGTGGTGAAAGACATGCTGTCTTGCACAAGAAGATAGAAAAGCCACGTTTCCACCGAAATGGCCTGGAACAATTTGTCCCAGGAACTTTTCCCCCCCAGACCTGTTGCTGTCTGCATTTCCATCACGGTCTAAAGTGCCGTGAATATTAGGCAAATTAGTCCGGTGACGTGGGACTGCGCACAAGTTTCTAATTCCCGCTGGATTTCATCCTCATGTAAGCTTAATAAAGCCTGAACCTCATCGTCGGTCCATCGTATTTTTTAAACTCCATTGTTGATTCAAATAGCAAACAACTCTTACTGCACGCACCGCAAAATACTTTTAAAAATGGTGGTTGAAATAAAATGCCGCGTGAACTCAATCAATCAGCATGTTCACCCCTGAAAGTTTCTGAACTTTGAAAAAGTACTACCTCGCGAGCAGGGATTTTCTGAAGGGAAAATTTTTACCCAGAACCAAAGTCCCTTTCAAGGAGTCTGTTCACTCGGCGGCCATATTTGCAACGCCACTGGGCAGCTATTTCAGGCATCCAAGACCAAGTCCTATCTATTTGAATGGTGGAATCCTGAAATCTCAAAAATTGCTTGGCGAACTCACAATTAAATAACATATTTTAAATCAGCGACAAAATCTGACATGAACTGTCCCATAAATGTTGTTTCTTATGCTCAAATAGCATTAAAAAATGCTTATTTTTCAGGCTAGACGAGTCAATGCGCATGTGCAGTCCTAAGCGCGAGTCTCAGGTTTCTGTGGGAACCGGAGCTTCTAACACCAGCTGCAGTGATACAATGACTTTACCAATCAGCGATTGGCTCTTTTACTTAGAAGGCGGGACGTATTCCGCCATATTGCGCATTGCAGTTTCTCCCATTCATAACTAATAGGAGTGAACTGTCTTTCTATATCTATAGTCTTTGCCGGAACTTCATTTAGACCCTGGACGCTGTGGTCGAAACACCCCAAAGTCTAGTTCCTGGGGAAAGTTCCTGCGGTGGAAACGCAACTAAAAAGGAAAAAGTGGCAATGGTATATGTGGTTCAGGTAAACCCTATATTATGGGGACAAAGATGGCTATATCCGAAATCCTTGTCTTGTGGGACATTTTTTGGTCCCCATGAGGAAAACAGCTTATAAATCATAATAAGTAATGTTTTTGGAAAATGTAAAAAGGTTATCTGTGATGGGTAGGTTTAGGGGATAGAATATACAGTTTGTACTAGGGCTGCACGATTTATCACACAATACAAAAAATAACATTGAACTTAAAGGTGATTATCACTTAAACGCGATTCTTAGTGCGATTATGAAAACGCAAAGGCTGCTACTATTTTTTATGCGCAGCTTCTCAATGAAGTATGGCTCCAAATGCTAATCCATCTGAAAGCACTGCAAGTTTGAGTCGCTTATAATGTACATTTGAAAAATCAACACGCGTCAAACATCTTTCCAGACATGAGAAGCATTTATTAACATCTTGTCCAACAAAAGACAACATTTAATAACGTGTTTGCTCCAAACTCACTTCATAACGACAGTTGAGCGTCCTTCTGTGAGATGATGTGGCTTCTTACACAGAATAAGGCAGTCGTGAGTTTATTAGTCATGTTTAATCAATCAAAGCGTTTCAGTCTTCTGTTTATTCAGCTACAGTGATATGACGCGTGTTATCTTCTTCTGCGGCAGGGCATATTTGGAGTTTCTGGCTTTCAGATGGAGAAGCATTTACTACTGATCACAGAGCCATACAGCTCTGACAAGATGCGCATAAAATAATCGCAGCCTTTGCCAAATCGCGTGCGGTCTAATCACGATAAATCGTGCAGCCCTAGTTTGTACAGTATATAAAATCATGTCTATGAAATGTCCCTGTAACACATGGAAGCCCAACGTGTGTGTGTACAGGTTTGGCTATACTTTGTGTGAGGGCCAAATGTCCTCACTTATATAGTAAAATATTATGTCGGTGACTAGTGAGGACATTTTACTGGTCCTCGTAGTTAAAAAGGCTTATAAATTGGCCAAAACAAGTTATTTAAATCTAGTGTTTTGCATGTTTCTGATGGGTAGGTTTAGGAGCAGGGCTTGGGTTAAATATCTTTAACCTGATATAAAATCAATGGAAGTTTATACAATAAAGTCCTCACTAGTGTGTGTGTGTGTGTGTGTGTGTGTCAAAGCAACAGGCTCAAATCTGAGTATAGCCACCTAGTGGAGATAACAATAAGTGCAGCTAACTTTTGCCTGGCAGAAAAAAAAAAAAAAAGCAGGCAGAACAAACCCCTTACATTGACATATACAAAATGAGTTTTAACTTACAGTAACATCCTGTCACAACACCTTAGCAACTGCATATCACAAAACCCCTGTCAGAGCACATTAGAAACAACAGATCTTTTGGATTATTGTTAACTAAAACTATTAAAACAAACACCAAAATGTCAAATACCTTTCACGTAATTTTCACTCACATGTTTATGAATGACTAGGTGACATGAAAGAAAAGAAGTCAAATCCAGGTGTATGCTGGTGTCAAAGTTCACCATTGCTCCATGTTCTGTGTGTTCTAGAGTCATCTTAGGTTGAATTAGTGAGACGTTTATCCCTTATGTGCTGGCAAAATATGAAATCATCATCAATTATGCACAACATACAGTCCCTTCAGTGTGTGATTTGAATTCCAATGTGACTCGGTTCTTTGCCTGTGGCTCTGAATGTTTGCAGAAGGGTTTAGCCGTCTAGGTCTGCAGCATTTCATGAAAGTGGTTTCATTTACATGAACAAAGGAGCATGTGTGCATGCTTCTGTGTCTCTCTCTCTCTGTGTGTGTGTGTGTGTGTGTGTGTGTGTGTGTGTGTGTGTGTGTGTGTACTGTATGCATCAACACTCCCACCAACTGGAGAGCAGATGAAAATAATTTGCTTCTTGCACTCAGACTCCACTATGTCTTATTGAGTATAGTGGCTATTATAGAGTATCTCTTATTGAGTAAATATTGACTTTATGCATGTCTTTGAGATTATCAAAAAGTGTTAACTGGTATAATGAAGTTAATTCTGTTGCATCTAGTAGATCAATAGTTTAGAAGTAAATACAGATGAAAAGATTTAGCACTTTCTATTCTGAATATGTTGAAAATATTAAGCAACTTCTACATGTGTGCTCAATTCAGGCATGCAACTTAAGTAAATATTAATAAATATTATTTGTTATATTTCCTCAAGTATGAGTCCTTAAGTAAAACTGTTTATTCACTGATTTGAGTAAGGTATAAAATTAAGCACAATCTACTTAACTTTATGATGCAGGTGTTCCCAGCATGTCAGGACATGAATAATTAATAAGGTCGCATGGTTTCACAGTTTGACGGTTTTCATTTCACTGATGTTGATTTTGTCACTTTTAGTAACCTGTTGGTTTTGTGACGTCTGGAGTTCATTTTCTATGTAAATTTATCTGTTTCTACTCAAAAAGGTCTGTGTGTGTTTTTGCGTCTTGTTTCTAAACCATTATTTATGTCGTCTCATAGATTAGACAACATGCTTTCAGTCCTTTATATAACTGGGCTTTTAGAAATGTGCCACCATAACTGTTCAAAAATCATATAAATATTGTTTATTTCAATGTTACCAAGTTAAGTGCCATCATGGCATCAGATTGGGGAGTAAAAGTTAATATGCTGTACACTGTCAGCAGTCTAAAATTAGATGTACTCACTAACAATATAATGTTGCAAAGTTTTTGCTCAATTTCACAACATTGTTTTTTAAAATGTATGAAAATACTTTCCAAGGAAATCATAGTATATCAGACTTATTTTTTCAGTGCAATGTTGGCGATTTTAAAACCCCTAACCACAAGTATTCAACTTTAATGGGTACATGCAGATTTGATACATTTGATTTCACTGCAGCAAAAAAAAAAGAAAGAAAAAAAGATTTTCTTACACAGTATTTTTGACTTGTTTTAAAGTACAAATATCTAAACAAGATACATTTAATTGAGAAGCAAAATTACTTAAGCTTTTAAGTCTTGTTTTCTGAAAAGAATTACCCAAATTAAGTGAGTTTATATTTAAAACAAGAAAAAATATCAGTCAATTGGATAAGAAAAACTCAAAAAAAAAAAAAAAAAAGTTTTATTTTTCTTACCACATTGGAAGATATTTATGGAAGCTTGTTTCTGCCATAAAAAAAAAAAAGATAATTGCAACTTTTTACCTCACAATTGCGAGTTTATATCTCACAATTCTGCCTTTATAACTCATAATTCTGAGAAAAAAAACTAAGAATTGTGAGAAAAAAGTCAGAATTGTGAGATAAAAAGTCGCAATTAGCTTTTTATTTTTTGTTCCAAATGCGAAAACAAACTTCCATAGATATTTGTTATTGTTTTAAGCATAAAGTCATGTAATTCTTTCTTTCCTTTCTTTCTTCCTTTCTTTCTTTCTTTCTAAGAAAACAAGACTTAATATCAAGACTTGTGTAATTTTTCCTTCTCAAGTAAATGTATCTTGATTTAAGAATCTTTAGATATTTTACTTGAAAAACAAGACAATAATGCTTATATTTAGATTTTTTTCTC
The DNA here is from genome assembly GCA_039654765.1 of Mylopharyngodon piceus. Lineage (NCBI taxonomy): Eukaryota > Metazoa > Chordata > Actinopteri > Cypriniformes > Xenocyprididae > Mylopharyngodon > Mylopharyngodon piceus. The sequence continues at coordinate 3,027,398 of CM077453.1, read as the reverse complement.
TCTCTCTAGGGTTGGGTATCATTTGGATTTTAGCGATTCCGATTCTCGATTCTGATTCTTAATGATTCCCAGTTTCAATTTCAATGAGGTAAATAATAATAATAATAATGAAGTCAAACATTTAGATATCAAACATATTTATTCTGTGTCTTTTGGCTAAACATTATTTTGCAGCTGAATACTAAAATTAAAAAAATCAGCAGCCTACAGAGCACTTACACAAAACTTTTGCCTATGGTTTTAGCAAAAATATCACAGCAACTACAGTAGTCAACATTTTAAGTAGATCAAAAAAGTTAATCAAAGTTGTCCTAAGACAAGAACGGGTATTGCATTTGGGTTTTAGGACAACTTTGATGAAAGGTTTTGATCCACTTCAAATGTTGACTAGTGTAATATACATTTCAAACATTATTAAAGACAAGTAAACAGTCATAAGAAAAAATAAAAAATTAGCAGTAGCACAAATAAATACAACTGAACAAAGCTCAGGTACCGAAACTGAAATCAAATGTGAAAAGACTGCATAGTTTTCTTTTTATAAATAAAATATAGATTAATCCTTATGAAAGTTACAAAAGTTACTCAGTCAAGATCAGATTTCTTTTGTTCTTTGATTAATTAGGCTGCTGTCACTTTAAGAGCTAATGCACGGATCCAATATACCATTACACACGCGTTTTCAATCGTTTCAATCAACTGTTCATGTTCACTTAAGACAAAACCGACTGAGTTTACGAGGATATTTTGACACAATTTTGTGTATATTTGTCCGTTCCAGCACAAGACGACATGAAAGAGAACTCAACTCAGTATTCGCACAGTATATGAGTGGCGGCTCTCTGCGTGCTTTGGATGTCTGCAGCACAGAAAACAGCTTGCGAGTGCCGAATTGAGTTCTCATTCGCATCTTCTTGCGCTTGAATGGTTTAAAATCACATTAAAATGTGAACACTTGTTAAGCGAAATCGAAATGCACGTGTCTTATCGAATCCTCGGTTCTCGATACCCAACCCATAGTGTTCTCAAATCATGTGTCTTAGTGAGTAGAGGTTTCTTTATAAGATACTCAATTATTGCCTATAGCGTACATTAAAATGGACAATAAATAAATAACAGACACCAGAACATCCGGAAGATACAAAAGGGAGTTCTCAACCCAGAAAAACATCCTAGCATCATAAATAGAGCACAAGTAAACATCTCTTTAAAAGTTAGGATTTTCATAGGAGCATGCAAATATACTTCTTTAAAAAAAAGAATATATTTAAAATAATTACAGTTGGCAAAAAAACCTGCAACTCCGATTATCCTGTGTTTGAGGCCTGACTCATGACATTCTACTAAAGCCGGCAGCATTATCTAGTAGGTTTTCAGCTGCGTTTTCTTGTTTCATAGATGTGCTTTGTCGCATTCTGTCCTTGGAGAAAAAAACAACAGACAATAGAAGCTGGCAGGTTTTACCATGTTGTTACAGTAATCGTGTTTTTAGCAGATATTGTTGTTTTCAGTCCTTGGGGATGCGAGCATATTCCACTGCCGGCTGAGAGAGATCCATTTCAAAGTCCTCTGCTTCGCTTCAAGTACTTTTGTATGGAAATTGGACAGTATTTTCCCATCTAAAACCACGGGTCACCGCCTGCCTCCTCACTTATGAGAAGACGTGGCCATGAGAGGAGAGACTGCATGAGAGTTTGTGAAGTATTTCAAAGAACAAACTAGTGCACTATCAAATGGAAATCTGAGATATTTGCTGGACAAAATGAAAATGATTGATGTTGTTCAGTCATCTTTTATTAATAACTCAGATCTATCATGGTCTTTGCGTTTGTTGTCAAAATCTAAATGCTAGTCATGTCATACAGGTTCAAACACTTCTATTCTTCCTGTTCTAGTTTCAAGAAAGTGAAGCTTTTTTAATAGTTTCAGTACAAACACTGACATGTTGGCACATCTGCTTTGAAAATGAAGCGGTATTCTAAATAATAAGCCAGCGGATGAGTGTGTAACTATGAACAGTCTTCAGTCGGAGAACTGTGAGTCAGACATCGCCTATATTCCTTATACAAATCACATCAACAAGAGTTTGACACTGTCTTTATTGCCAATATGAGCTTTGAAACAAAGCTGAAGTTGGTTGAAAGTTGTTTGAAAAAGTATTCCCAGTGTCATAAATCAAAGACTGCAGAGTACTTTGTATGCTTTTTCTTTGTCTAAGTCTCAGACGGGACGCCCACTGTCTGTTTGCTGACCGTCTGATGCATGTTGCACACAATACTGGTAAGCAGTTTTTCAATCGGGCAAGTTAGGATCTGATCGGCTAACTTTATGCAGTTTCCATACAATCCAAGGACAATAACGGTACAGATATAGTTCTAAAAATCGTTCTAATGTAAAAGAATAGCAAAGTTCACACCACAACTATAACGACAAAGGCACAGAATCACTTTCAGAACTTTTTTTTTTCACCTGATGAATCATAAAAAAAACATTGACAGACAATCAGAATCCATCCTGCTTTAAAGAACTTGAGCATTTATAGCGGCAGACGACAAAACTGCAGCGCACTTAGAATAAACAGAGCGATATCGTGCATTGGTGTGGACGCTGATAGAGTTATCTTTATAGTTATCGTTCTTGGTGTGAACGGCCCTTAAGGGCACAGGTATTTCTTTTCCTCAGACCACATTAGTCAAAGGCCAAAAGCATCTTGTACATTATTTCTGATATTGCGCCATTGCTTATATTTTTTAGTCAAGAACTGTTAAATTGTTAAATTAAATAAAGCATAGTTTACCGTCTATGTGGTATATTTGCAGTCGGTTGGTGCCAAGAATTACCACCAGAAGACTCTCAATTGAAGGTCATTGTGGAGTTTTTGAAGCCTGTTACATGGATGGATGGATGGATGGATGGATTCCCAAGAATACCACCAGAAGACTCTCAATTGAAGGTCATTGTGGAGTTTTTGAAGCTTATTGGATGGATGGATAGATGGATGGATGGATGGATGGATGGATGGATGGATTCCCAAGAATACCACCAGAAGACTCTCAATTGAAGGTCATTGTGGAGTTTTTGAAGCCTGTTAGATTGGATGGATGGATGGATGGATGGATGGATTCCCAAGAATACCACCAGAAGACTCTCAATTGAAGGTTATTGTGGAGTTTTTGAAGCCTGTTGGATGGATGGATGGATGGATGGATGGTTTCCCAAGAATACCACCAGAAGACTCTCAATTGAAGGTCATTGTGGAGTTTTTGAAGCCTGTTACATGGATGGATGGATGGATGGTTTCCCAAGAATACCACCAGAAGACTCTCAATTGAAGGTCATTGTGGAGTTTTTGAAGCCTGTTACATGGATGGATGGATGGATGGATGGATGGTTTCCCAAGAATACCACCAGAAGACCTTCAATTGAAGGTCATTGTGGAGTTTTTGAAGCTTATTGGATGGATGGATGGATGGATGGATGGATGGATGGTTTCCCAAGAATACCACCAGAAGACTTTCAATTGAAGGTCATTGTGGAGTTTTTGAAGCCTGTTAGATTGGATGGATGGATGGATGGATGGATGGATGGATGGATGGATGGATTCCCAAGAATACCACCAGAAGACTCTCAATTGAAGGTCATTGTGGAGTTTTTGAAGCTTATTGGATGGATGGATGGATGGATGGATGGATTCCCAAGAATACCACCAGAAGACTCTCAATTGAAGGTCATTGTGGAGTTTTTGAAGCCTGTTACATGGATGGATGGATGGATGGTTTCCCAAGAATACCACCAGAAGACTCTCAATTGAAGGTCATTGTGGAGTTTTAGATTAGATTGGATGGATGGATGCCTATTAGATTGGATGGATGGATGGATGGATGGATGGATGGATGGATGGATGGATGGATGGATGGATGGATGGATGGATGGATGGATGGATGGATGGATGGATGGCCAAGAATACCACCAGAAGACTCTCAATTGAAGGTCATTGTGGAGTTTTTGAAGCCTGTTAGATTGGATGGATGGATGGATGGATGGATGGATGGTTTCCCAAGAATACCACCAGAAGACTCTCAATTGAAGGTCATTGTGGAGTTTTTGAAGCCTGTTAGAATGGATGGATGGATGGATGGATTCCCAAGAATACCATCAGGAGACTCTCAATTGGAGGTCATTGTGGTGTTTTTGAAACCTGTTTCATGGAGAGCTGATTGGGACAGATCACATGAGAACTTATGGAACAATTAAAAGCATCTGTGCATCAGATTGACTTCCATTCTGCCCAAAGTTTTAGCTTGTCGTTCCAGATGTGCTTTTTGTGTCATGGAAAATTGGCCCTCTAACTTCTTTCTCAATTGTAAATGTCTTTAGATACATTTGCACATCCTGTAATCAATTGTAAGAGCACTGAAGTATGAAATTGTGCATTGAAATGGTAAAAAAATGGGATGGATGGATGGATTTTTTTTTTTCATAAAAAAAGTCAAACTTTTCTGATTCAAATCAAAGTCATTATGTTGTAGTTCATATTGATTCATGACTTAGAACACTTTATTAAATAATAGTTGCCTATGGAGTAAATTAATGAGAAAAAATACCTACACAACAGGCTGCTCAAAAATGCAAGTATGAGTACTAAAGGGTAAGACTTTTCAAATTCTCACTTAAAAAGGATACATTTAAAAAAAAACAAAAAAAAAAACAGCATTTATAGTTGGACTTCCAATTTAGAAATTTTCAAACCCAAGCCGCAGGTGTATGATGTCATGCCAGCTATTCATTTTTAAGCACATAAAATGCATAAATGAGTAATTAAATCATAATAAACCTGTTCTGCAAATGTCTGATAATCACACACATGCAGAACACATGCCAGCACTGCCATTTAGAGTCTAAATACATTGCTCCAGCCGTCACACAACAGGATGATACATGGCTGAATGTCTGAGATATCAAGTAGGAAAGTACCACATCTGAATTTGTTATAGAACACATTATGCGGTCAACATATTAGACTGCCAAAAACATTCATGAATGATTTTCAGCTGTACTTAAAATGGACAAGAGAATGTGTTTCAGTTATAGTTTACTACAGGAATCACAGGTGAGGATGAGATATTGACTGTAGAGATACAGTAGTGGCCAAAAGTGAAGTTTTCTGAAAACCTTAGATCCATTAATGCAATTGGCCTGGTTAATGATTGACCTGGTAGTAACCACAGATTTCCACAGGACATCTAATCTAGCACAAGTAGAACATAATTTAGCACAGTGTCTATTTCTAACTCAAGTTTCCAATGCATTTGTCCTTTGCGCGTTTCCCAAGAATACCATCAGGAGACTCTCAATTGGAGGTCATTGTGGTGTTTTTGAAGCCTGTTTCATGGAGAGCTGATGGGGACAGATCACATGAGAACTCATGGAACAATTAAAAGCCCCCGTGCATCAGGTTGACTTCCATTCTGCCCAAAGTTTTAGCTTGTCGTTCCAGATGTGCTTTTTGTGTCATGGAAAATTGGCCCTCTATGTTCTGGCTCAATTGTAAATGTCTTTAGAGACATTTGCACATCCTGTAAATCAATTGTAAGACTCATAAACCTAAATTAGTAGCCCAAATTAGCACTGAAGTTTGAAATTGTGCATTAACATGGTACAAACATAACACTGAACAGTGTAGCTTGACATTAAATGACACTTTCAGTGTGTAAGATGTTCACAGAATCAGAAGGCTGATATGGGTTCTGACCCAGATTCCAGCTGTCGGTTGTTGGTTGGCTGAAATTTACTTGTTATTTAAGGAGACACATGCAGCTATTCAAACCAAACAATGGAAACTGTACTAGTCTTGATTAAGGCTCCCCTTAAAACTCACCCTATTATGCAAAACCTTAAAAAATGCAACCTGGAATCCAGACTGTGCTAAATACTGCTGGTCTGCACATTGTTAGAGAACATAAATAACTCATTCTTCATTGTGTTGATGGAACCTCTGGAGAAAGCCGTGTTAATGAGTACAAATTAATTTTTAAATTTGGAAGAAAGTCCAATCAATTGGCCAAAGTTGCAAAAGTAAACAGAACAACCAAATGGTGTATTATACCATATTATACAATTATACCATTAAGTTAAATTAAGTTATATTAAGTCAACAAAGGTAAAATCAATCTATTTAACAAAAAACACAAACACATTCACTGTCTTATGCACGATTTATCAATGCATGTTATTCCAAAGAAAATGGTGTTATTCTGTAATCTTTTTGTGTTATTTTCAACTGATGTCACAATGTACATTCATGTACATTTCTGGAAGTTTAAGAAAACAAGCATTTTCATATTCACAATAAAACCAGTACATTCAGAAAGTGTATCAAAGTAAATCGGGTCAGTTGTGAGTTCATGTCGATTTTAAGGAATAAAAGTTACTGTGTGAAACTGATTTATACCTAATTTGTACCTACTTTTCAATTCCTGCCAAATTTCTAAAGCATCAAGGACACTGTTCAGATATATTTTAGTGATCTTAAGCACAAAATCTGAGCTTACTGCTTTAACACGCTTCTGTTATTCATTAGACGGTAATGGGTTTTTCATTCTATATGATGGTTAATGTTACGATTATGAGCTGCATAATTCCAAATGAGCTTTCCCTGTAGACTACAAAGTACGATTCGGCGGATTTATTGGACTATAATATACTGTGATCTCAAGCACACTTGAACAATACGAAATGCGACATCAGCCGTTTTGAAAGCCAGAAGACAAGTCCTTAAATTTTACTTGTGCGAGTCAAAGGGGGTGTATACATTTATGGTGTCTTAACTCTTAATTAAGTAATTGTACTCTTTACTTAAGTAAATCAATTTAACCCATTGCTTAAGCCATGCTGTAATTTAGGTCGACCCATAAAACCTGCTTTGCAAAGGCCTTCATTCAATAAACTTTGAGGGCATCTTCTAGACTTAATGAGGGCCAAATCCACCCTTAACCTTACAAAGAAACGTTACAATGTCAAATTTAGCGCTTTTCACAATACACGTTGTTCAAAGCAGCTTCACAGAAAATCATGATGTTAATATTTAAAATATCTTAATTTATTCAAGCCTTATAGTCGCATTTAGCTGATTAGAGCTGCATAGTTTATATTTTGCGACAATACATGCAATCGATAAGTTGAGATTTGCTATATCACCATATGCCAGCATACGGATATAGTTGGACATATGAGCAATATCACACTCATAGCCGTGCAATATGGCTGTATATCAGCACAGCTGTGATTCGGCCGTGCCGTAGGTAATTACAGCGTGCTGATTAAAGTCATGTTGCATGGCTACGAGTGTGATATAAGACCAAAGACTGCCCGTTTTATGTACCCAAAATGAATTATATCTCATATTTAACCACTATAAGAGCCAGCAGCAAATCCCCGAAGCACTGGCCGAGATGAAGCTGTTCTCGGCGGGTACACGAGCACTGAATGGCCGCTGACGGCCTGGAGCTCGCATCTCCAAAAACGTCTAAACAAATTGTAAAAATGGTGCTATGATTAAAAGTGAGTCACATACAGGTCTAAACAATTACGTTCTCGCCTAAAAAACTCTTAAAACTACAGTTTGTGGTACAACAAGAGTAGTATTTGTAAAAATACGGTGGATTTGCTCGGCCGCCATGACAGTCGCTTCAAGCGGAGTGATACAAATGGTGAAAAGGTAGGAGTGCTGTTATCACTAGAATATCACATGGCTCTCAGCCAATCAGATTCAAGAACCAGAAAGAACTGCTGTATAAACATATATCCAACTTCATATAGAGAGCTGTGTAATGCAAGTACATTAAATTCCAATCAAATCTAGAGTTCAGTGACAAATAAGTCTGTCAGATACCAAAACCACCTAACAGCACTTCTTTCTTAATTCTTATAGGTTGCTTTACTTTACGGACCAAGAAAAACAATTGCAATAATGAGTGACATCTTGCCAGAAAGAAGTGCAGTGATCTTTATAGATCAGTCAGAATGAGGTAGCATTACAAATACTACACCTTATCCAGAAAAAGTGATTCATTTTGGAAGTGATTTCATTGTGGACATCACAAATGAATCTCATTTGCACTTTGACACGGATCGAATGACGTGTATGTTGTGCATCTTCGCTCTGACGCTTCTTAACAAAAATAAATAAAACCAACAACAAAAAAGTGAGAAGGCAGAAGATCCTTATTTCAGGAAGAGGCCAGTGCACAATTATGTAATGCTGAAGCCATTTTCAGCCCAGGATATTTCTCTGGTCCTTGTCTGAACGGCAGGACAAAAGAATTAAATTTGCATTTAAATAGCCTCTTTCATCCTCGTAAGGAGCCAAAAATGACTGAGGTAAACTCAAATCTCTTTCTCAGCTGCTCCCCAAAATGATACGGCTCACAGCTACACCAAATTTAATACCCTTCCCAAATCTACCTTTACAACCCTCGTCCTGTATCAATGCACGTGAATCACTAAACCATCACCTGACGCCTTTAATCTGCTTTTTCAGGTTACGGCAGCTCTTCAGAAGTCTGTGTTTATAATATGATGGCTTATTCATGGATAATCCCTGCTCGCTGCTAATCTCAGTTTGTGAAACTAGAAAAAACGTAATCACCTTATAATGTTACTAACCAGATCACACCCAGAACGGTGATGATAATGACGGGACTGAACTGCTATGACACAATGATAAGGTGTTTTTTTTTTATGATCTCGATATTATCATTATAAAGGAAACATCTTTATATTCTTCAAAGAACAGCACTAATGACCTCAGATAACTCATGAGGGAGAGATTCACTAACAAGCCCATCTCTGAGGAGAATTCACCAGAGACCTCATTGAAGAACTCAATGGTCAGCTAATCATCATTATTCTTTTCATCTTCGGGAAACTGGAGTCTCATACTACAATATTACTAATACTAATTCAGCAATGAGCAGTATACACAGTACGTGAATTTTATGTAAACATAAAATACCCCACCAACCTCCACACATTACAAAATGTGACCTTCTATTAGTGTGAATGAACCAAAAATAATATCATCCATCTGCATTACTTTTCCTGTCTCATTAGTTGACTGGACTGTCAAGTCACACTTTAATTCGATGGTCCATTATTAGACATTTTACTAACTATAAGTAACTTTGCAACTACATGTCAACTAGCAGTCATTAGAGTATGAGTAGACTGTCTGCTTAATATCTGCTAACACTTTATTCTGATGCTCCCCAACATCCTACTGATATAAATAACTTTGCAACTACGTCAACTTATTTTACTAACACCTAACCCTAACCTAACAGTCTACTAAAGGCCATGATATACCTCAAGCAAAATCGAAGAAAGAACTGATGAGACGTCATTTTGAACAAAATCAGGCTAAAACAAAGTTTGTTTGGAGCTCGTTTCGGGAGTTCGAAACAGCTTTTTCCGGAAAAGTTTGCTTCAGCTGGTAAACACCGTAGAACTACAATTGGTCAGTGGAGATTACGTAAAAGGTGGGTGTGCTCTGGGGCTCCGCCCTCTCTGGTTCTGTCATGTCTAGTTTTGGTTTTGTTCATGTTTCATGTTTTACTATGTTTATGCTTCTTGTTTTGCCATGTCTTGTGATTCCCTTGTCATGTGATTCTGCCATGTGCTCCCTGGTCATGTGTCCTATGTTGTCATTGGTTGATTGTTCACAGGTGTCCCTTGTTATGTCATTGCCCTTGTGTATTTAAACCCTCATGTTTGCCTTGTTCTCGGTCATGCATTGTCCCTGTACCACTGTGGGTGAGCTTTATGTTCTTGTTTGTTCATGCCATGTTTGCCAAGCCATGCCATGTGAAATCGTGTGATGTTATGTTGGATCGTGCAATGGAATAAACTGCACTTGGGTCCTCTAAGCAACTTGCCTCCAGTGGACTACGATACAGGTTCATTTCCTCTGTTAAGTCCGTTAAGGTCAGATGTCCATGAGTGAAAACACTGGAGAGCTGTTTTAGAAATTGAAGTGTAATTCTAATTGAACACAACACTAGCTGCGTTCACATGGACCCTAATAATCTGACTAGTAGCACAGTCGAAATAAAAAAGTCACATGTAACCACATCAATCGGAATGAATTGGCCAGATCTGATTAAAAATTAATTCGGATTGTAAGGGGTGGTTTATTCCTTTTGTAATCCGATCAAGAGGACATGTAAACACTTGATTGGATTGAAAACTGGAGAGTACTGTGCATGTGCATTAACGTAGAAATAGCATAATGACACATTTCATATTCATCTAAACATCGCTCTCAGCAGTGCGCTGGGTGGCGTCTGGATGTTTGTTAACAGTATATCACTACAAAGGTTATTCAAACTTCTTTTCAACCCTAAACAAAGAAAGAAAAAGAACTTCGCTGTGAGTATATCAGGGCCAATACCCTAATGAGAGTTAGTTGACATGTAGTTGTAAAGTTACTCATAGTTAGTAGAATATCTAACGTGGACCATCAAAATAAAGTGTTACCTTAAGAAATGTATTAAATGCAATGCAATGAAATGCAATGAAAAGAAATGCAATGAAATAAAATGTAATGAAATGCAATAAAATAAAATAAAGCGATGTTAACTGGATGGAACTCATGAATTGATTGGACTGTCAATGCAAATGCATTGCAAATGTAATGTAAATGCAATGCAATGAAATCAAAATATTTGAAATGAAATAAAAATGATAACTGAATAGCACTGGTTAAATGAAACAAAACGACTTGGCACATATTATTGTAACCATACACTAAGCACCAATTTGACAATGCACAGCTGTATTGTTTTTTCTATTTAAATAAATCATCAATGATTTCATCAGAGATCATCAGCTGGATTCCGGTCAATGACCTCATCAGTGACTGCATTTGTCAATATTTTACATTAATTTTAAAGATGCTTGGAAAACATTTTGTGACAGTACGTATCATGTGACACAGTGAATGCACTTCACTTTGTATAATGTATAAATGATCATACAAGGCATCTAATTCAACTTAACTGTGTTTCTACCTCTTAATAAATGTTCTGAAGGATTTTTTAAGATGGACAAAACCTGTAATTGAATAAATAATTTTATACATTTTTTTACTCTTTGTTATAATTTTGCAATACAGTATATTATATTGATTCTTTGTTAAATTCATAATGACATTTTAAATTTCTTCAATGTATTCAGTTTTCTAGAACCCACCAAAACAAACCAATGGATTTATTTAGAATGATATTTTGTTTACCCTGAACCTTTTGTATTTTTCATAAAACTGTGTATACTCTTCATTTTCAAGCCTGTAGTCTGTGCCTGAACCCTTCTGGTTATTAGAGGCCTTTTACATGTTTGGAGTGAGCTTTTTTACACATTTAGTCTAGTATTAATATTACCTCTTTCATAAGAATGATTTTTCCACCTCCATTAGGACAGCTGAATCATAGCATCTCTCTAACTTTGAATCGTGCCACTTCTCATGTCTCTGTACCTGCAGGATGTCAATCAAATATCAGGGGGTGTTGTGAGTGAATTTAGATACAATTACGACTTATTGTTTTTAATTGCAGCTTTTGCATATAATCAATTGTAATATCTGCCATGACTAGTTGCTGAGCTAATGTGAGCTGATCTTCAGATGTTTTTATCAGTATATCGGCTCATGGCCTCCTGTTGCTTTCACACATGAGCAGGAGATGAATGCTGATCTGATGGTGGGCTACTCTTTGCCATAATGAGACATTGATTTTGTGCTGGACAACCCCTGTTCAGAGAAAAATCCATGGAAGACTGCTAATCAGACTTCGGCTCAGAGGATTTGGGACAAAAACATTGCATTGAATGACATCTTCATAAGGAAATCAATTAACATGCTTGCCTGTACAAAGCATTTATCAATTATGGTTCAATACTTGTCTCCTTCCTATATAATAATAAGAATAAGAATTATTATTATTATTATGTCATAATTAACATTATTTTTAATTAACACATGTATGTTAACTTTTGACCACAACTGTGACTGTGTGTGTGCGCGCGCATTTGTGTGTGTGTGTTTTTGTGACATATCAGGACACAAATTTGTATAATGACATGGGTATGACATAGGTATTACAAGGAGAGGGTGACTTATGAGGACATTACCCCATGTCCCCATTTTTCAAAAGGCTTATAAATCATACAGAATGAATTTTTTTTTTTTTTTTTTTTTTTTGAGAAAGTAAAAATGTGCACAGTTTTCTGTGATGGGTAGGTTTAGGTGTAGGGTTGGTGTAGGGCGATAGAAAATACGGTTTGTACAGTATAAAAACCATTACGCCTATGAAGAGTCCCCACAATTCACAAAAACAAACCTGTGTGTGTGTGTGTGTGTGTGTGTGTGTGTGTGTGTGTGTGTGTGTGTGTGTGTGTGTGTGTGTGTGTGTTAGGGTCTAATTCTCACGACTTTTGCCTCAATAAACTCCTAATTACTGCTTATTAATAGTTAAGGTAGTTGTTCAGTATAGGGATTGGGAGGATTTAGGGATGTAGAATAAGGTCATGCAGAATAAGGCATTAATATGTGCTTTATAAGTACTAATAAACAGCCAATATTAGTAATTTGCATGTTAATAAGCAACTAGTTACTAGTGAGAATTGGACCCTAAACTAAAGTGTTTATCTATTTTGTTTCCATCAAAATATTTATCTATTTTTTGAAAGAAAGTAATCAGTCCACTATCTTCTCTCAGTAGCTCACAATGACAGTCCCGCATTCAGCATTTCATTTCCTATCCAAAAATGCTGTTTCTAATAGCAGGTCAAATTTACAAAACCAGATTGGACTCAACAGGTTTCTACAGAGTGCTGAACCAACGCTGTGCCTTTAACAGAAGATCTCTGAAGTTTGTTTTTTAACAGTTAGCCTAGAAATTGAACTTGACCTATAATTATTGTGGCGCCCACTTGATAGATTCAGTCGGTGCATTTTTATTAAACCGTCGTGGAAGAGAACAAAACAACGGGGAAATAAACTCAGGCATGCACCGAATCTTAAAAGTACTCAGGCAACAAATTTATTTCCTCTGAGTCTGTCAAACTGTGAACATCTATCTTCTGTAGCGGACGCTCCCAATGCTCTATTTTTGGAGACTGTATCAGTCAGACTCTCAGAACAATGTGGTCGTCATCTAAATGTGAATGAAATCTGAGGTGGAGAATGAAAAAATATAATTGCAGAAGTGCAATTAAGTTTCAGAAATGGGACATAGTTCTGACGGGTTGTCATCTCTCCACGGGAAAACCTTCTTTACGGTTTGAAATGACACTCTATATAAAGTAATGAGAACGTACATCATCTTTAAGCTTCAGGTCACTGAGGAACAAGGTCTCCACTAATCAATACACCAATAACGAGAAAGCCTTTCCTATCTTTCATGTCAGATCACATATATTCTGTTACATTTAAGTGCCCGGTGTGAAATATTACCTTATGGATTACATCTATAGAAAAAGTACCATGGAAGTACAATGTACTGTAAATACCATGGTATGTGAATATGGTAATCATTCAAGGCCATTGTACTGCATAATAAAATATTAGACTGTTTATGAGCATTAAGTACCTGCAGATTATGTTAGATTAAAAAAAAATGCATATGCAGATATATTTAATTAAGAAGCAAAATTACTTAAGATATTAAGTATTGTTTATTGAAAAACAATCATCAATAATCAAAATTAAGTGAGTTTATGTTTAACCCTCTATGGGATATTGTAATTTATAAATGACACTAAGAAAATTGCATTTAAAATACAATAATAATGTTAAAAAAAAAAAAAAAAAAGTAATATCATATGACTTTATATCCCATTTTAAAGTTTAAGAGAGTGAAAATGCATTTGAATGTGTGTGTTGAATGTGTTTTAGACAATTTACCAAAAATAATTTACCCTAATAGAACAAAGTTAGTTATAAATGACAGCACCCTATAAAAAGGTTAAAGGTCAGATGTAGAAAAAAAATTGGAAAATGATTTTAGTCTTAAATATATGTAAAATATATATATATTTTTATTTTTTCTAGCTGTGATTTCACAATTAGTCACATAGACGGTTAAAACAAGAATAAAACCTGCCAAGAATAAATATTTTTGCTGTTTAAACTAACTTAATTTTGTTGATTTTTTCCCCAAAAAACATTATTTTGCTTCTCAAGTAAATATATCTTGACTATTTAGGTCTTTTTAATGAAAAATAAGACAAAAATAATCAGCAAGAACAACAGTTTTAGCAGTGTAGACATCATTTAGTTTGTAAGCTCAAGTTTCCTTTGACAGAAATCCAGACAAAAAACAAAAAAAACACCAGGCTTTAATGTTTGTAAGCTTGGAACCCTTCCTTCAAAAGTGAGAGAACATCTGTGTGATTCAAAACAATCTTACAATGACAAAAGCAGAAAGTAATGCTGTATTCTGAGAAAAATAAAACAAACAATGGAGAGAATTAGCCATTTAACATCATGGAGGCTTAAAGGTCAAACACACATCAGCTTGCAGCAGAGACATAGTGTTTTTATATAGACTCAGGCTCTAATATTACACGTACCTGAAAACATCACACTGACAAGGTATCGACTCCTCAGCACCGAGTGCTACACAGTAAGATAAGCACTGCATGTCTGTGGGCTTTTAAGACATGGAACGTGAAAGTGGTGTTGACCTGTCAAATCAAATAACCAATCCTATTTCAGAGGATTCACTGTGATTGTTTCACCATTATTGAGATGCTAATTGACCTCTTCAGACAGGCTGTCAGCTGTAAAACTAGAGAGTTCTACAAAACACTTCACTGTCAGAGCCATTACATCCACAGCGTTGTAAACACTCTACCAGTGCAAAGCATCTGAATGCATAGTTCATGGAAAAAGTCCTCTTGAAAGATGCTGTCCTTTTTCAGTGCTAAAATATTGTATTGTGAAGAGTCTGAACACTGTGTCTCTGAGGCTTTTCCAAAACACTGAGCTGTTGTTTGAGCAAATCGTTGTGTCAAATTCTGATTTTGAGATATGTGAACAATGAACACTACCGTTCAAAAGTTTGAGCTCTGTAATTTATTTCTTTTTTAAAGAAGTCTCTTATGCTTACCAAGACTGCATTTATTTGGTTAAAAATTCAGTAAAAACAGTAACATTGTGAAATATTATTACACTTTAAAGGGGATCTATTATGCCCCTTTCACAAGATGTTATATAAGTCTCTGGTGTCCCCAGAATGTGTCTGTGAAGTTTCAGCTCAAAATACCCCACAGATCATTTATTATAGCTTGTCAAATTTGCCCCTATTTGGGTGTGAGCAAAAATACGCCGTTTTTGTATGTGTCCCTTTAAATGCAAATGAGCTGCTGGTCCCGGCCCCCTTTCCAGAAGAGGGCGGAGCTTTAACAGCTCACACTTTGGCTGCTCAACAACAACAAAACTGGACAATCTCACTCAGCCAAAATGTGGATTATCAGTAACGGTGTTCAGCCTTACATTGTTCAGGACACTGATGGAGAGACTCAGGAAGAAGTTACAACTTTTAGAATGAAACTGGACGTTTCTGAATGGTTAGTGGATAAATTTATGTAGTTGCTGTGGAGTTGATTCAACTCATCGACTAGCATGTGCCATCGTGTTAATCTTTTGTGCAAAACCCGTATGGACGCCCACTATACATAGCATACCTGTTTGCCAAACAGAGCCATACACACCAGGCTAACGTTTATGATTGCTATCAAATGCTGTGAATGGTCTAATATTTTTTTCCAAAATATCGCTCGGACAGAAACGCTCCTTTTTTAGCAATCGAGCTTGCCAGGGTCAACTTGCAGGCTATCCAAGCTAACGAGACTCTAAATAGTGTCTGTGCTCATCTGTGCAGTCAACGACAGAACAGTTAGCTTGCTTTGCTCAAACTTTTGCCATGGCGTTAGAACTGGTACAGCGCTTTCGCTTGCAAAAAAACAAAATGGCAGCACAGAGGGTGAAAGCAGTTAAATCTCCAACCTCCGGGGAATCACCCGTTTTAAACAAACGCGGGAGAGTCTGCTGGAGAGAGGACGCGACAGAGCTTGTAATAAAACAAGAATCAACATTAGCTTGGCTTTTCAGAGATGGTGAGAACTGAGGGATTTAAAATGTTGTAAAAGCGATGTGGAGATGGTGTTTTTTTACTCAACAGGTGAGTAAGGTGTTTTATTGCACAGGTAAATAGTCATATGTATCTCTCTAACAGAGTTCACTGTAAAACATTATTTATTGTGAAGGGTCATTTCATTATGGTTTGTTGTTGCGCTGTGCTGAATTTTATTTTCAAGGAAGTACCGTGTCTATTAATGGATAAAGCTACAGTAACGTCTTCAGCTAGTCAGCTTGAGATCCTTTCCATCTAAAGGACCCCAAACTTTTGAACAGTAGTGTAGCAGTATTTGAGAAAAGTCATTATTTTTTTACACACTTCACCTCAAGGTCAACCTGAAATGAATATGGCTGATACAATAACAGGTCTGATTTGTATACACAAGAGGCATGTTTAAGGGTGGAAAGAACAATAATGACTAAATTTAGATGCATTTTAACAGATCTATCAACTGGTTTAACTGGATTGCGGGTGATTAATGAATATGACACTGTTTTTATGCTGAAATACTGTGAGCAGTTTGCCCAATTGACTTTATACACATTTCACATCAGTACTGGCACAACATCCTTTCCTAAAATTTTGGTGTAATTCCACCTTAGCTTGCCATGTACCATTTGCACAATCTCACAGAACCGCCACAGTTAGTGAATTTGATTACCTGGAACAATTAGTCATCTTCAAAGAAGGCCTGTTTCACTTTTCTCAGGCACCGTCTGATAGCTTCAACTAAAAATAATGTCGGGGGAAGATGAAAGCAAACTCGATGCTTATTTGGTGGCTTATTTTAAGAGAAGTTTTGATTATCTCTGGTTTCTTTCATGAGCAAGATGTCAGCAGGACAGCAAACAAGTTAATTAAAAGAGTGTGAACGTCCAGGTGTAATTATGAATCTTCAGAACAAGAGCTGGAAAGAAGAAACAGTATGACAGTGAGAAAATGAGGAGAGGGGATTGTAGTGTCTATGGGGGATGAATCGCAGCCTATTAACTTTAGGCAGACAGGTCTGCCACTGTATGCTGTGTTTACCATCCGTTATCTCTGTCTCGCTGCCAAGCCAGGGTGGAATATGCAACAAGAAATGAAATTCTTAGAAATAAATCTGCTCTAAGTACAGAAGCCCCAACAACTATTTGGACTGCCCTCAAAGAAAAAAGCATTGCATCAATATAATCAATATCGGCTGGACCGAAAAGAACAGAGACTTTGTCCACAAACATGACCTCATCATGACTTGTGAAAAACAGAAATGTATCAAAAGGAAAAATGTGGATCGAAATACAATTTAAATATATATTCATAATATTAGTCTATTTTCAAAATGACAATGCATTTACATTTTAACGTGTAAATATATATATATATTTTTTTTTTTTTTTTTTTTTTTTTTTTTTTGCTGTTTTGACAATCTATAACATATGGAAGCTTGTTTCCCCCACTACATTAAAATAAAAGTATCTCATTTATATCTCACAATTCTGACTTTAAAACACTCAATTGCAACTTTATATCTCGCATTTCTGACTTTATAACTCGCAATTCTGACTTAACACGCAATTGTGACTTTATATCATGCAATTGTGAGAAAAAAAGTCAGAATTGTGAGATAAAAAGTCACAATTACCTTTGTTTTATTTTTTATTCAGTGATGGAAACAAGCTTCCATAACAACAGTATTTTTCCTATTGCATTATAATAATTGATAATACATGAAATATTTGTACTTATAAAAGAGTCCTTTGTCACACTGCAGAGCCATTTAAAATTATCTTTTGAAAAAGTGTTGAAAATGTTAACAGAAATGATGATTTACAGCATCTAAAAAACATATTATCGCAGCCTATACTGCAAAAAGTATTTTCTTACTTAGCATTTTTGTCTCATTTTCCAGTACAAACATCTGTTTGTTTGTGCTTAAAATAAGAAAATCTGCCAATGGGGTCAGAAAAATAGACTTAATTCAAAGGAAAAACAAGATTAATTTTGACTTCACTGACAAATTTTCTTTTTCTTGTTTTAAGCATGAATTTGCTTAATTTTGATACATTTTTCAGAAAACAAGACTTAATATTTTAAGACATTTTGCTTCTCAAGTAAATGCATCCTGAATTAAGAATTTTTAGATATTAGTACTGGAAAACAAGACAAAATATTTATATTGGAAATAAGTTTTTGTCCATGTCCATTTGTCAACTGCCCATATATACAGTGAACGGTATGGAAATGTATGGATCACTGTCCCAATAATTGTGTTTCCTGTGGGACAAGATTTCAAGCAATGACAACATGTGGGTGTATCACTTTGCCTTCAATTTGGGCCTCTCTCGCTCGCTGTAATGATCTGACAAAAGCCACAGTGTACCCAAACTGAGACAGATTATACCGCGCTGATGCCAGACAACAAAGATTGTAAAAGCACAAGAGGGTCTTTTCAATCCGGTTATGACAATGAATCTGCCAAGTCATTATCTGACATATGCCCAGAAAGCGCTCATAGCATTCAGCTACTGAAAGGGGGAAGAAAATGTCATTTGGAATGCTGAACGTTGAGTCTTGGGCTATGAGAACACAACATGTTTGTTATGAATTCCCACCTTGCTTTAATAGATATAAATTGCAAGATGAGTTCAATTTATTCTGCATCAAGGCAATACCAGAGGCTTTGGCATTCAGTGAAGTCATTGGGCAAATCAGATAATGCCAGTTTCGCCTGCAGAAACAACAGCGACAGATTTATTTTAATGGAGTACTCGAATGAACAGACTTCGCAATAAATGCAACAAAATAACACTTTATTGGTACTGTGAGCGGCTGTAGACTATTACTGCAACTCTTCTGCAGAATCAAGAGAACTCGAAATGCTCTCGCTTAAGTTAGTTTAGCTGTGTTTATAGAACAAATCTCATTTTAAAGCACACAAACCTGTTTGACCTGAAAACCACATTTATAATCTCCTTAATATCTCAAGTATTTCTCCTATACACAGCAAAGAGATTAAAAGGACAACAAATGACTCTGCTGCTCCTCAAATTTTTTCTCAGAGTTTCAAAAGACATCTTAAAGAGGACCTATTATTACAAAGTCTTGATTTTTGTTTTTTTTGTTTTTTTATGGGCTGTACTAGAATAGGTTTTCATGCTTGAATGTTCAAAAAAAAAATTTTTTCACATATTCTCCATTGTTGCAGCTCCTCTCTTCCCAGTCTGTCAGTAACTCTCTGTTTAGTTCCTGTCTCTGTGAAGCCCCTCCTTCTGAAAAGCACAATGTGCTCTGATTGGTTGGCTGGACCAGTGCATTGTGATTAGTCAACTGCTTCAATCACACCCCTTATCATAACCGCAAGTTTCAACCAAGC
This sequence comes from Mylopharyngodon piceus, assembly GCA_039654765.1. Classification (NCBI taxonomy): domain Eukaryota; kingdom Metazoa; phylum Chordata; class Actinopteri; order Cypriniformes; family Xenocyprididae; genus Mylopharyngodon; species Mylopharyngodon piceus. The sequence continues at coordinate 3,007,847 of CM077453.1, read as the reverse complement.
TTGCTGCAAAGTGTCTCGATTGCCCCCAGGTGGTTGGTCCCAGTATAGCTCATAAACCCCGCCCTCTCCATGTAATTTAATGGGACATGAGACAAACTAAACAATTAAATTACACTTCAAATATTTTTTTTCCAAAGATGGTTTCTGTCATTTTAGGCAGTTTTTATCACGCCGATGTAAGTTCAAGTGTTTGTTTTTTTAAATAAGTTTGGTTTTAGTTATTTGATGCTATAAAAACGGGGGTGTGATGTCATGATTGACAGCTGTGATTGACAGCTTCTCTGAGCAAAGTAGTCACTGAGGCACTAACTGACTTTTTTCGGGATTTTCAGGAGGAGATTGGAGCTTTAACTTTAATTTATACATTTCCATAACTGTTTATTTCACACTGACAAGTTGTTCTGCAGTGCAGTAAACCGTACTAACCGATTCTGCGGGAGTGTGGGCGGGGCCTTGATAGCGCGTGGCTCCACTTTATGTTCACTACTGCGCAGAATTGGGTCCAGAGTTCACTACTGCGCAGACTCAGATCCCAAATCAGCACAAGATGTCAGCGCCATATTGGGACATTTGGCGGTGTGGTGAGAAATCGAGTCCCCCCAGGAATCGGGTCTCCTTTAGGACCCAGAGTGATCCCATTGGTTCAACAGACTTTTAGTATTTTTAGCGCCTGATTATAATTCCTGCAAAATCACGTTATGATTTATATTGTTTAAAATGCATTATAATGACCATTAATGTCTTTTAAATTACATGGTTCATATACTAGTATATAACTGAAGCTATAGGTTGTGAAATCAAGCATTTCTCGTTCTTACTGTTTTTTGTTTTTTTTTAGTTAGCTTACTAGCATAACATACATCTACCCGATTAGCCTGCTAGCTTAGCTTATATTATATTAGGTATGTTTTTTGCTTCCAATATCTGTTTCCAGTTTGTTTTATTATGCATTACATAGGCATTCATTTTATATTTGAAGCATGTTGTTTGTGCACTTAATGTAATATAACCTATATTTAATTAGTCAAGACCCCAAGATAACAACTTTTGATCAGGAATTACTGCCTGGGTCCTAAAGGAGACCCGATTCCTAGGGAGGTCTCAATTTCACAGGAGGGATGCTTTTTGCGGGAAATTGCGAATATACGTCACTCGCCCATGTGCGTCTCGTCATGTCCGTAAATAGAGAAAAGTTCTTACTGTTTTTTAGTTAGCTTATATACAAGAATAACATACATCTACCCGATTAGCTTGCTAGCTTAGCTTTCAAATTAATGTTTGTGTGTCCTTAGCATGACAATTACTTTATTAAAAAATTATAATATTAATATTATATACCATACCACATTGCTATCATCTATTAAATTGCTTTTACAGAAGATAGTATGTAGCAACAATCCTTATCCTAATATAAAAAAAAAGCATGGTTCTGTTTCCAGTTTGTTTTATTATGTAATACATAGGCATTCATTTTATATTTCAAGCATGTTGTTTGTGCACTTAATGTAATAAACATCATACAATAGTGAAATAGGTTATAATTAGTCAAGACATCATGATATCAACTTTTAAATAGGCATTACCGCCTGGATCCTAAAGCAGACCCGATTCCTGGGGGGAGGACTCGATTTCTCATGACAGCGGCTTCACTTTTCTACAAAAGAAGAGAGTGGAGGTGCGTCGTCCATATTTTTTACAGTCTATACACAGTTTCAACACACTACTAACACAACTCTATCAGGCCACACCCCTTTTGTTACGTATCCCAGGGACGGGAATTATTTAAATGAGGAATATTGTGGCGTGTTCATTCCCGGAGGAAAACTCAAAACGTTTTATGTCTTAAAATCTGAATGTTAATTTAATCACACATGCTGTGTCTTCCATCTGAGAAAACAGTTTGCAGAATAAATTATTTCATTCTGATTTGAGATAAAACATTATGTACGGAGGTTTAGCTCCATTTTCTGATGATTTTTCAGCACAGAGGAACCATCCCATTTCTGACTGAGACTGAACATTTAAGACCTCCGATGAATCAACATGTTATCTTCTTTCATTCTGATCCCTAAAGCTGATGAAGTCATTTTCTGATCTGTTCCACTTCATTTATGGCATAAATATAAAGTAATATCTGTGAAAGTTTCATTCATTCGTGTTATTGCAAATGTGATGTCTTAATTAACTTGATTAATCCAACTGCAGTTCTTTTCTACAAAACAAATTCTACCAAACAAGAACAAGCCATTTTTAAATTAATTGCAAAAGAGAGGAAGCTAGTTAGTGTCCTTCGAAAACTGATATTATTGTTTGTTTGTTTGTTTCCTAAGGAAAGCATCACTAGTTTTATGAAAAGACATTTCCTCACACAACAATTGCATGACAACAGTTCGAGCATTCTGATCTGCTGTGAGTTTGATCTGAATTTTCTCTTGTGTCTTTTCTCCTCTGGCCAACATTTTCATCAGTTCCACTTAATGCCTTCGATATACTTGTGGAGCCGGATCAATTTGACCTCCATAAGCCAGCTGGATATGATTCCATTGACCCTGTCTCTCTGAAAAATTGTGTCTAATATGGTTTTTGTGGCAGCATCTCATTGCTGTAATCTCTTATATGACATGACTGAAGGCCCCCGGGGCCCTTTTCTGTTCTACCTTGACGAAGTTATCTGTCATTTTGCTCTTAATTCCAGTTGTTATGAATAAGTGCAATGGTATCTGGGTAAAAGACCACCAAACAAATTCAAGATTTGAATGACATCATTGTATGACTCTTGGCCCAGGTTTGGTATACACTGAGAAATTCCTTTAATTTGCATACACCATCAGAAATGCATTTCCATCCACCCTTCTTTGTGTCAAAATTAGTTTCACATTTAAAGTAATACTCCAAAGCTCTATGCTGTGACATGCCACAGAAAATAATTAACTTCTTTAGTTTATATAAAGAAAAAAAAAACAATGAATAGGCCAGACAAAACATTTTAATTAATATCAATTAAACTATAACCACAGAGGTCTCCTGAGTTTTTCCAACTCTCTCATCCCTGTCTTGACAGTCAGCTGAGGTCATTTTTAAAAATGGAGAAAGTCTGTCATCTGCTGTTTCATAAGAGGAACTGCAGCTGCAGTCTGAAGTGGAGCATGCTTGTTCTTAATTTCATAATGAAAGGCACTTTATGTAAAACCTAAAATGTATCATAGTCAAGAGTTTGGAATAATTAAGATTTAAATAATAATAATAATAATTTATTCAGCAAATGCATTCTGAAGGATCATGTGACACTGAAGACTCGAGTAAGGCTGAAAATTCAGCTTTGATCACAGGAATAAATTACATTTTAATAAAAAAAAAATAAAAAAAATAGAACATTAATTCAAAAACACATTAAAAAATATTTTTTAAAAAATAATGACCGCTTGTTTACATACTCGTTATTTATCTATACAGTAAAAAGTCCTCAAAACTATGCAATAACACAAATTGAAGTATGGGGAAAAATGTTAAATCAAAACTCTTATATTTGAGTGTCTGTATAGATTCAACCTATTTTATGAGGTGCATCAAATGATGATTTAAAAAAAAAAACATTGCTGAAAGAGTCAATAAATAAATTAACTTTTTATGTAAAGCATACATGGAAGAAGCCTGCGTCAATGTAAGTTGCAGAAATACACTAAGGAATGGTCCACAAATTATTATTTTTTTCTATGTAGAACACAAAAGAAGTTATTTAGCAAATTATCTGAGCTGATCTCAAATAATGAATGGGAATAAACTGTAATGGTGGCTGTTGTAAAAAATAAATAAATAAAAATAAAAGTATCATAAAAAGTAAAAAAGTCCATAAAGTACCATATATGACTTGTACATATGACTTGTGCATGACAGTTTTGATATCACTGTTCCCATTTAAACCCATTTGTTTGGTGAAAGAAATTAGGTTTTTGGGCGAACTTCAATACACTGAGATTTTAAAACAGATTATTGGTGCTGATTTAAAGGTAGCTACACTATGTAGCAGTACACTATAGCTGCGTCTCATTTCAGAGGCTGCGTCCTCCGGAGGTCGCATTTGAAGGCTGCATACGTCATTAAGGATGTCTTATTTAAGAAAAGTAACCATAATAAAATTGATGGTTATTCCTCGTGAGGTGCAAAATACTGTATTTTCTTTCTTACTTTGCAATCCAATGGTTATTTTTCTTAAATGAGCCGGCCTCAATGACGTATGCAGCCTTCAAATGCAACCTCCGGAGGATGCAGCCTTCGAAATGAGACGCAGCTTATGTTTGACATGCGTCAAAGTGGCGGATCAACTTTTCTCTATTTACGGACATGACGAGACGCACATGGGCGAGTGACGTATATTCGCAATTTCCCGCAAAAAGCATCCCTCCTGTGAAATTGAGACCCCCCTAGGAATTGGGTCTCCTTTAGGACCCAGGCAGTAATTCCTGATCAAAAGTTGTTATCTTGGGGTCTTGACTAATTAAATATAGGTTATATTACATTAAGTGCACAAACAACATGCTTGAAATATAAAATGAATGCCTATGTAATGCATAATAAAACAAACTGGAAACAGATATTGGAAGCAAAAAACATACCTAATATAATACAAGCTAAGCTAGCAGGCTAATCGGGTAGATGTATGTTATGCTAGTAAGCTAACTAAAAAAAAAACAGTAAGAACGAGAAATGCTTGATTTCACAACCTATAGCTTCAGTTATATACTAGTATATGAACCATGTAATTTAAAAGAAATTAATGGTCATTATGACACATTTTAAACTATATAAATCATAATGTGATTTTGCAGGAATTATAATCAGGCGCTAAAAATACTACCCATTAAAAGTCCGTTGAACCAACGGGATCACTCGGGGTCCTAAAGGAGACCCGATTCCTGGGGGGACACGATTTATCACCACACCGCTCTAAAATATAAACACTTATAACAGGTTTACCATAGTAAATCAGGGTAAGACATAACACGTTTTGGAAGAAGTATTGATGATGTATTGACTCATTATTTAAATTGTTCGTTTTTTACAAAAAAAAAGTCACAAAGTGTACCTTTAAACATAGAGGAGCTACTGACTTTAAATGCTTGAGGGATGTACTACCTCTATGATCCACCAGAGTGCACTAAACTCCATAATTTAAAAAGCTCATACTCAATAATCCACAGCAACAGCACTGAATATTTCAGATGAATTTATATTATTTAGCTTATTTAATGAATAAATGTGGTAAATATACAATCAAGCTGTTTAGCTCCAAGAGAACATCAGTCCCTTGTCATAAACATATTAATCATGCGCATGTTGATTTTCCCAGCACACAGAAAGCCTTTGCAAACAGCATGATTTTTTATGCCCTTTTAACTCAATAAGGACTGCGGCACTGAGATTGATCTAATTATTGCTGCACTCATCATTGATTTATTATTATTTTCACATTCAACACCATATTATTAAGCTGTACAATCAGAGGCATTACTTTCACAATTACATATAGCCTATATAAAATGTATCCAGTGTCTCACAGTAATTACAGACACAATCCCTGTGGAATTACCGTAGGGGTCAGTGTCTCTCTCAAGGGCACAAAGATGATGCTTCAGAAATGTGGACAAACAACCACCCAACAGACAACTGTCATTTTCTCTAGACTTAATTTTGATTATGGGTAATTTAGGTATAAATTTAACAACTAATCCAGGTTTAGATTATAATCCTTTATTAGCGCTACTATTATTGGGCAATATTTTATCCAGAGCAGCGTCTGATCCCTCTGAGCTTCTGACATGCACTGAAGCACAGACTGTAACCTGAAACATCCTTGGAGAATGAAAAACTGATTTCTTTCTTTCTGCCTTTTTTCCTTCATTCTACAAGTGGCACCGTCATTTCAGCGCTGACACATCTCAACCTTTTAACCCTTTCTTTTCACAAGCAAAGAAAATGCCATATTGGATTTTCGACACCGTCAATGCCAGGTTTCTCTTTTCATGCCATCTAATTTTCACCCCAAGCTTTGATCAATTGTTATCACTTTTCTCGAGGATGAAATAGACAGGGATTTGAAGTTCACGTCGACCGAGCTGCTTAGACCACAAGCTTTTTGTAGAGCATCACTTTGAACTAACAACAGCTTCTGCTACTACAACTAACCCAACAATCATTGGCAGCTTAAACCAGCCCCAAACTCACATAATGACAGCTGAATGGGACACAAACTACCCAGAACAACCATACATCGCCTACAAAAGCACAAGTGTGCAGCTTCTGTGCATTTAACATTTCCAAATGGAATTGCAAAAACCCGCCCCAACCTCACATTCTGATATTTAATATTTGAGGTTAAATAAAACTACCCAGCAGGTTGGGCAAACATTTAACCCAGCCGCTGGGTTAAAACAATGGGTTTTGGGTTTTGTCCATTTTCAACCCAACTTGGGTTGTTTTTAACCCAGCATTTTTTAGAGAGCAGTAACAATTTTTTTTTTTCTTAAGTTAAGAAATGTTTAAGTAAGCAAAACTGCCAGATTTCAGTTTTGTTCTCCTTATATATATATATATATATATATATATATACACACACACACTCCACTAGTCAAAAGTTTGGAAACATTACTATTTTTAATGTTCTTGAACGAAGTCTCTTATGCTCATTAAGGCTGCATTTATTTCATAATAAATACAGAAAAAACAATAATATTGTGAAATATTATTACAATTTAAAATTATGGTTTTCTATTTTAATATACTTTAAAATATAATTTATTTCTGTGATGCAAAGCTGAATTTTCAGCATCATTACTCCAGTCTTCAGTGTCACATGATCCTTCAGAAATCATTGTAATATGCTGATTTATTATCAATGTTGGAAACAGTTGTGCTGCTTAATATTATTTTATAACGTGTAATACTTTTTCAGGATTCTTTGATGAATAAAAAGTTAAAAAAATATCAGCATTTATTTAAAATAGAAATCTTTTGTAACAATATACACTACCGTTCAAAAGTTTGGGGTCAGTAATTTTTTTTCTTTTTGAAAGAAATGAATACTTTTATTCAGCACGGATGTGTTAAATTGATAAAAAGTGATAGTAAAGATTTATATTGTTAGAAAAGATTTATATTTTGAATAAATGCTGTTCTTTTTAACCTTTTATTCATCAATAAATCCTGAAAAAAGTATCACAAGTTCCAAAAAAATATTAAGCAACACAACTGTTTTCAACATTGATAATAACTGAGTATCAAATCAGCATATTACAATGATTTCTGAAGGATCATGTGACACTGAAGACTGGAGTAATGATGCTGAAAATTCAGCTTTGCATCACAGAAATAAATTATATTTTAAAGTATATTAAAATAGAAAAAAATAATTTTAAATTGTAATAATATTTCACAATATTATTGTTTTTTCTGTATTTATTATGAAATAAATGCAGCCTTAATGAGCATAAGAGACTTCGTTCAAAAACATTAAAAATAGTAATGTTTCCAAACTTTTGACCGGTAGTGTATATATATTATATATTATATATTATATATACATACACACAGGGCTTGACATTAACTTTTTTGCTCACCAGCCACTGTGGCTAGTGGTTTTTCCAAAGTTACTAGCCACTCAGCATTTTCACTGGCCACAATTTTGCTGTTGGGAAATTACATTTTATATGATTAAAGTTGACTTTGACATGCTAAAATTATTGATTTTAAGTCATTTTACTTGATTTGGCTAGATTTAAAACCCTTTCAAACTTTCAAATCAGATTGACCACCCAAATCAAGACTACATTGTATATAAGCTGGTATGTACAGGTGGGCAATATGACCATAATAGGCCTATGATAAATTTTATAATTTAAGTTATTTTAAAATTGTATACATTTATTTAACTTATTTTGTTGTTTGATTAACATTAATGACGGACAGGAATTTAATTGGGCTGCTGAATGCATGGACATAATATACTGACACATATCCAGTTTTTACCAACCTGTTTACGTCCACTTAAGCCATAACCGACTGTATTCACGCGAGATACTCCACACGATGGACATTTTGACATCTATGTGCGTGTATTTGACTATTCAGGCGCAAGGAGATCTGATCGCACGCGAGAGAGAGAGAGAGCGCACACGAGAGAAAGCGCTTATGTTCACTAACTACAAGTTAATCGATAAAGTAATTGTTTGATTGTAATTTTGTGCTACGACGAGCTTGGCTACCTTTGATTAGGCTGTAGGCTGAAATTATATTCAACCCGCCGAGGTGGCTAATGGGAGTGGCTGTCTTACCCGCCACAGTTGAAATCTACTCGCATTCGGCGGGTTTTAATGTCAAGCCCTGTATACGTTTTATATATGTATATATACGTATATTACTCCAGTCTTCAGTGTCACATGATCCTTCAGAAATCATTCTAATATGATGATTTGCTTCTCAAGAAACATTTCTGATTAATATCAATGTTGAAAAAAGATGTGCTGCTTTTTTTCTGGATTCTTTGATTAATAGAAACTTTACAAGAACAGGATTTATTGGAAATATAAATCTTTTTTAATTATAAATGTCTTCACTGTCATTCAATGTCATTCAATGCATTCTTGCTTAATAAAAGTATTAATTTCTTTCTTTTTAAATTAAATAAATAAAATGAACACAATTATGTAAATACTTTCATGTGGCACATTGAATAGCCTTTTTCCACAGGAAAAAAAAAAAAATCTCTTTGCACAGCAAGTGTGCGCAACCATTAGGATTAATTCAAGTCCTCAAATGCACTTGAAATGAACATATTATCAGTTAACCTCATCATTAATTCTGCCATTCTATGGCTGAAGGACAGTGTCTTATTTGGTTGAAAGCTGAGATTAAGGTGATCTCAGTCCAGATATACAAGCTTCATCTGATTCTCATAAATGTATAATTATAAACATAGGAAACGGAAACAACACCTATGCCCAGAACACCAAAACGGAACACCATCTGCCTTCGATTATAATTACCTCTATCATCCTCCATTTCTCCAAAAACACCTGACAGTGAAAACTTTCAGATTCATGAGGTAAACAGTCTGGATAATGAATGAGAGGTACATGGGAAAGCAAGTCAATGTGAGAAAGTCTAAAAATGCAAGCTTGTTAGGTTTGTAAGGGATTGGGATAAGGATGTAAGGAGATGAAAGAGTGGGAGCAAGCTTTGGGAATAACATTGGGAAACAAGCTCTACACTACACAACATCACAGAGCTTTGTCAGGACTCATTCTACAGTTTCACCTGCATATTGGTTCACGCTATTAGCAAGCTGTTGTTGTAGTTGTTTTCCCACTCACTTCTAGAAATGCCAAACATTCAAGGTCTAATCAAGGGTTTTCTTGTGTCCGACTGTTGTAAAGTTTTCCTTCTTCCTGATGGGTTTGGATGATTGCAACAGACTCTGATTATAACAGCACAAATGTGGATCTGTCTAGTGTAACCCCTCCGGTCCTACTCGCCCCGCTCTGTGCGGGCCTCAAACCTGTCAGAATTGTGAGTTATAGTCAGGATTGTGAGATATCAACTCAATTCTGAGAAAAAAGTTAGAATTGTGTGATAAAAAGTCAGAATTGTGTGATAGAAAGTCAGAATTGCGAGTTATGAAGTCAGAATTGTGATATAAACTCAATTCTGAGAAAAAAGTCAGAATTGTGATATAAACTCAATTCTGAGAAAAAAGTCAGAATTGTGTGATAAAACATCAGAATTGCGTGATATAAAGTCAGAATTGTGAGTTATAAAGTCAGAACTGCAAATTATAAAGTCAGAATTGTAAGTTATAAAGTTAGAATTGCGAGTTATAAAGTCAGAATTGCGAGTTATAAAGTCAGAATTGTGTGATAGAAAGTCAGAATTGCGTAATATAAACTCAGAATTGTGTGATATAAAGTCAGAATTGCGAGTTATAAAGTCAGAATTGTGATATAAACTCAGAATTGTGAGTTATAAAGTCAGAATTGCGAGTTATGAAGTCAGAATTGTGATAAACTCAGTTCTGAGAAAAAAGTCAGAATTGTGTGATAAAACATCAGAATTGCGTGATATAAAGTCAGAATTGTGAGTTATAAAGTCAGAATTGTGAGTTATAAAGTCAGAATTGCAAATTATCAAGTCAGAATTGCGACTTTATGAAGTCAGAATTGCATGATAAAAAGTCAGAATTGAGACTTATAAAGTCAGAATTGCAAGTTATAAAGTCAGGATTGAGAGATATAAACTCAATTCTGAGAAAAAAAGTCAGAATTGTGTCATAAAAAGTCAGAATTGCGAGTTATAAAGTCAGAATTGTGAGTTAAGTCGTTTTGCTTCTCAAGTAAATGTATTTTGAATTAAGTTGTTTTTTGTTTTGTTTTTTGTTTTTTTGCAGTGTGTGAATTGTGTTCAACACAGCAGTAATCTCTATGCATATCTTTGGTAATTAATTAATATAGAAAATAATTTTCCAAACTGCAACTGTGTAACTGTAACTTCCAAACTTCCCTTGCACTTACAATGTGGCAGGACTTTGTGAATGTTAAAACAGACACTGTAGCAAACCTATAGCCACAAGCTGACATGAGACTACAGTGATAAAAATCACTCATTAACCTTTTATATCTTCATGTCATGACCTTGTAAAGTTGGTGAACCTGGTAACTGAACTGTTTACACAGAGAAAAACCTACCCACAGGAATGAAATCAGTAATGCATAACCATCTAAAACAGCAGTCTAGCCACTAAAAGGATCATTTAGACACTTACAGTACAGCTCAAATAACACATTTTTGTTTTGAAGGAATTAATAAGTGCTTTAAACAAAGTGCTGTTACAAAGTAATTATTTGGAATGTTGCCCTTAGACTTCCATTATAAGTGCATTACAAAAAACATGATTTTTGTTTGTTTTTACAATGATTCAAAATTATTTTCTGTGGTACCCGACAGACATCCATTTAAAATGCTTCAGCATTTATGAACTTGTGCATTGTTGCTTACCTTAATGTTTTTAATAAACAAATCTACAAGCAATTATGAAGCAGAGACTTTGGTTTTTTTATAAGGCTTTGGTGGTATTTAAATGTCATCAGTCTAATTACATAAGCAGACGACACAAGTGAAGTAAATAACTAAAAGTTCTCTCTGTTACCTGTAGAGAACACCTAAACACTATAGATAATGCATGTTCTGCGTCTTGTGGAATGTCTTCAGACAGATGAGGTTGTGAAAATTTCATCAGCCATTAGAAAAGACATGAATGAATGCTTCTATATTCATGCAATATGCACGCAAATAATTTCTGAATAAACCACATGATAATGTAGAGTGAGGCACCCCACATTAGGGAACTCATTTAAGTCACAAAAAGTAACAAAAAAGGAAACTTGGTTACACTTTATTTTGATGGTCCACTTTAGACATTCTACTATAAGGTGTTAGAATAAGTTGACATGTAGGTTACTTGAAAAGTTACTTATAGTCAGTAGAATGTCTGTTGGAGGAGCATTAAAATACTGTTAGCAGATATTAAGCAGACAGTCTACAAATACTCTAATGAGAGTTACACTGCGTCCAAATCAGACGCAATGCGATAAGATTCCAGCGACAAACAATTTGTCTGTCCACACCAGACGCGACTATAAGACGTGATAAAGTCACAACCAATCAGAAGAGCGCAACGAAAATGGATAAGTGCATAATCAAAATCATGAATATTACACCATTTTAAAATTATTAAAAATACACACTGAGTTACTGAAACAATCTTTGTCATAGAATACACTTGTCTGTTCACAATGAGTTGACAGTTTGAACGTTCTTGTTTCCTTTCAAGTTTCATTTATTTTTCTGAAGATCTGAGGTGAATTGTCTTTTGTTGCTTTCAGTTCGTCTACAAAAGACAAACAAAATGATACTCAAACTCACATTAGACTCTTTTAACATTAAATAAAGCACAAAACATTACCTGAGATTATCATTGCCATACTTGTGTTGTTGTTCCAGCCGCGACCTCACAGAAAAATAGAAACCGTTTCTAAAAATAGTCATCACGTGTCGCCATCGCGGCCAGTTAGGACAAAAACTCTGATTAACACGTGTTGCATCCAGACTATAGAATAACACAAGACGCGTCACTCCTATTGTTTTGAATGGGAGAAAGTGCAACGCACAATATGGCGGAATAAGTCCCGCCTTCTAAATAAGAGCCAATCGCCGATTGGTAAAGTCATCGCGTCACTGCAGCGGCCTTTAGAAGCTCCGGTTCCTATAGGAACAGTCAGACGCATGCTTCCTATAGACCAGGGGTACTCAAGTTCGGAGGCCAAGAGGGCCGCATTATAACCACATTAAATGCAAAGGGCCACAAATTATAACCTGGATCGTAAGACTTTTATTTAGGCCTACTTAAGACAATATTTGTAGTTTTACTGAGTATTTACAAGTGCAGTTTATTATCTAAAGCTAAGTCTTACTAGTACTTTAATGGTTGTCCTATTTAAAGTGTCACTGAACATGAAAAATGGCATTTAAAAAAAGGATTAATAGCTTGTCTTGCTGTGTTCTTAATGCACAATTGCATAAAGAAAAACAAGAACTGATGAAAAGAAGTCCTTGTTCATAGTGAAATGTCTGCATTGTTTTCACAAGTAATTTCAGGTCTGGCTGTTGTTCACTGGCTGATGAGAGAGTTTGTCAGTAAGATGAAAACATTGCACTTTTTTATAGTCTTTTTATACTCCATTGCACCTTTTTAACACTTTTTATAGCGCCTATTTATACTCAGGGTCGCTCAAAGGTTTTATTATTATAATTATTATTATTATTATTACCTACCTTTTAATTTGGTCAGAATCCAAAAATCTTTTTTTTTTTTTTCCTCAATCAAAGTCTCATGAATTCTTTAATTAAAACCAACGTTGTAAACATGATAAATAATATATTCTCCATGAGCTCCATGATGTGACGACAGATCTGTAATGGGAGCGCTCTCTGCTTGCTTTCACACATTGACATTAAGAATAAAAGTTTTGTTTTTCATGCTGCTAAGAGGACTATCGGCAACTTACACACTGCAAAGTCTGAGGAGTGTCAACTGCATTACATGATGGAAAAATAAGGTTACTTCGTTTTTTACTTGCGCACAGTCTCGAGCCTTTGATAGCATTCGCGAACACCAGTAAGCGACACATGCGCACTAGAGAGATTCATGCTTGTCTAGTCTTTTTCGCTCAAATAGTTACAATAAAATGTCTTTGTACTCGTTTAAAAAAAGAGTTTCTGGTATCTTTTAATCCCCTCACACGAGCACTCTTCAACATGGTCGGCTATTGTGTTTGTTGTTACTCTTGTTCTGTCTTCTCCGTTTCTTTTCAGACTGAAACAACAGCCTGATTCAGTGCTGACACCTTGTGGACAAACTAAATTAGTGCAAAAACTATTCAATGCGCACGTGCAAAGTGCCTTCAGTCTACATTGTTCTTTGCAGTTAGAAAAACTGTGCTGCGCGCGTACACTATGCGCGTTCTGTGCTGATGATTACAGCGTAACGAGCAGTGTACGCCTACCTAGTGTACGTGTAAAAAAAACTTAAGTAATATTCAAGCTAATTTTGAATGCAAATTATAATAAAAAAAATCATTTATATGTAGCATGATGCGGGCCACAAATTTAATGCTGACGGGCCGGATGCGGCCCATGGGCCGCCTGTTGAGTACCCCTGCTATAGACCTTATGTAGCCCCGCCCCTTTTCAGCGTTGCGCTCGTTGTCTTTTGACTTCCGGTTTGTATTTCCACAGCGATCTTACATATTTATGAATGAACGTCTACTGACATTTGTTAAGACATCTGCTTTAAACATTACAATGCTCATGATAACTTTCATTAACTCTACAACAAGTAAATCCACTTAACCAGCTAATTATTCTTTGACAGCGATGCCATAGAAATATACAGGGCTGCCGCAAAACGGAAGTTCAAAGACAATTTTATAAAGATGGCGCGCGCTTGTTTCTCTGGCGCATAAGGTCTATAGAGGGTATGTACGTGACGTCACCGTCGACCCTTATGACTGCGGTTACGCCCACTGAGTGGCAGCACTGGTTTTCAGCGTGAATGCCCCGAAAAACACACAAAACACATCCAAAACAGGAAAGAGCTTTGCGACTGACTGTACAAACAGCTTTGACACAAAATCTGAGGTTTATTTTACAGACTGCTGAAAGCTACAGAAAAAAAGAAGCAAACAGGTCGCTGCAATTCACAGAAACAGTTGGACTCCAGGCAAAGAAACATGTTTTGCAGTTATCATTTTGTGTCAAAATGTTGGATTTTTGGGGTAAAATCATACCCTATATATTGTATTGTTATATATTGTGCTGACAACTCATCAATTAAATATTTACCACCTAATATTCTGCATAATTGGGGGTTTTTAAATAAACACTGACAAAAACTGTACAAGTTTTAGGGCTGGACGATATGACGAAATATACAGTATAACATTGATATAAGTGATCACTCCGATTTAGACCTACCTGTATTGTAGTTATATAAAGCGTTCACTGGCCGATTTGCTTTATGTATTTCCCCGGCGTCGAAATCAGGCACATATAAATGTCAGGAAAGACTATTCCTGGCTGCATGTCAATATCCATGGATTAGGTTTCTTTGACATGTGATAAGGAACACTTTCGAGCCCAACCTTTAGTGTAATCGTTTGTTTTACTCGCGTTTTCGCAGTTTCCCCTATTAAATCCAGTCATGCAGCAGGTTCTTTTGCCACTCAGTCCAGCTGAGGGAGCGCGTTCCGGCGGGAAAGTGATGTCTATGCATACCCTCTATAGAGACGCACACTTTGGACTGTGTATGCCATTAGCTTGATCCAGTCTGGAAAATAACGGGTTTTTTTGTCATGATTCAAGCATTTAGAAATAAAATTTATGAGACAGTTGTCAGATTTCATTGGTGATATCAAATATTAAATTTAATCGAAAGCTTGGCAAACAGCTTTGGAGAATTCAATGTTTCCCCATTCAGAGAGATAGGAGCTGCACTTGCATGCCCGAGAGGCGTTTCAAAGATGGCCGCCGAGTGAAATGACTTGTCTTAAAGGGAACCCCTGGTGTTAAGACTTGTATGGCTTAATATAACGTAAATGATGTCTCTTACTGAAATATGTAGTAGAAAACCCATGAAAGATTTACGTTATTTAAAAAATCTATGACATATTTGGACCGATTTGGACAATGGGTGGCACCATTTTGTTTAGGTGCACAGTGCGTTCTATATCGATGACGTCAAATGGTTGCGCTCACTGAGCTACTGACACTGTCCTATTGCTATTTTTACCGCAACACAACTCGGAATATAATATACGATGCCACATTGTGCAGCTTTTGGTTGTAATTTTCAGTCGATGAGCCACAAGAGAAGCGATGTAAGTCTTCACTGCTTTACTAGCGATAAGAGGAGAAAAGAATGAGAAGTTGTGAAGAATGCGGACGAATAAAACTTCCTAAAGATCTGAGTCTTTGTTCTTTTCACTTTAGCCTGATGCCTTTGAGGCTTTTAAGCCTGGGATTCACTGCACGATTTTAGCAATCCTATAAGATCATTACTTTATCACACTGTGCGACATGGATCTACTAAACTTGGGTACGACATGCATGTAGACTGTACGATGATGACACCTGTTGACTCGTAGGCTACGATGCAAGTTTCTATAGAGGAATAAAACGTCATCAGCATGCGCTAGTGGTAAACAAAAAACCATGTTGAATCACACTTTGGCAGTTGTAGTTTTTATGTGCGCTGGGAAAAAAAGGAAGGAAAGAAGGGAAAAGAGCTTGAAGTAAGCAGTTTTAAATTTCAGCGCCATGTCGCGTTGATTTCATGTCGCATTTTTATTGGCTGGTCAGTAGACGTAGGTCGTAGCAGCAAACACACTGTGCGTTGATCATGCTGAATTTCTGACACTGTCAGAAAATGATCGTAGGCTATCTTTGGTCGCAAGACCAGGAAAACAGCCGTCTTTGAACCTCTCTCACTGTACGACATAGGACCACCGATTAAGAGCCACGATCACAGAAATCGCCACGATTGTTTCACGATGGCAATCTTTCGTCTGGGACAGCCAAAAATCGTGCAGTGTATCCCGGGCTTTAGTAGACCACAGCTGAAAGAGCTTACAGTTGCAGATGGATATAAGTGTTTGCTTTAACCAAATGCCGCACCTGTCGTGGAGACTGACGAGGGCAGCCCATAACACATCTCGACTGAGACAGACTGCCCCAAAGCTCACGTGCGCTGTGATGCACGAGATATCTGTGATCGCATAAACAGTAGCATCTTCTCAGCATGTTTAACTGTGTGTATGCATTCAGGTGATCAGACGATTTTAACACGTCAATCATACAACAGTAATTCGAATAGCCACAGAGACACTGCACAGCTTCGATGTTTTCATCCTCACTAATTTTGCGCTCTGGCTCAAATTGAAAAGGCTGATCGGGTTTTAAAGGGAACCCAGCGGATATTAAGACCTGTATGCGTTACTAGATTACCGTTGCACCAAAACATACAGATAAAAAGCCTCAAAGGCATCAGGGCTAAAGTGAAGAGAACAAAGACGTGGATATTTAGGAAGTTTTATTCGTCCACATTCTGCACAACTTCCCATTCTTTTCTCCTCTTATCGCTAGTAAAGCACAATGTGGCATTGTATATTATATTCTGAGTTGTGTTGCGGTAAAAATAGCAATAGGACAGTGATATAGAACGCACTGTGCACCTAAACAAAATGGCGCCGCCCATTGTCCAAATCGGTCCAAATATGTCATGGATTTTTTAAATAACGTAAATCTTTCATGGGTTTTCTACTACACATTTCAGTAAGAGACATCATTTACGTTATATTAAGCCATACAAGTCTTGACACCAGGGGTTCCCTTTAAAGGGACTTTGTCGCGTTGCGTCTGGTTAGGACACGGTCTTAGTTGACATAGTTACTTATAAATTACTTATAGTTAGTAGAATGTCTGAAATGTGGACCATCGAAATAAAGTGTTGCAGACAACTCTATATTGTTCACTATTAATCCAAATTCAGAAGGCAAAATCACAATTCAACACTAACTTAAACTCTTTTCTTAAAGGGGTCGTATAATGCCACTTTTACAATATGTAAAATAAGTCTCTGATGTCCCCAGAGTGTGTATGTGAAGTTTCAGCTCAAAATACCCTACATAAATTTTTTTATAGCATGTTAAATGTCACTTTTTGAGGGTGAGCAAAAACACTCCGTTTTTGTGTGTTCCTTTAAATGCAAATGAGCTGGGTAGGGTTGCACTAGCCGTTCGTAAGTTCTTTCTTAAATTGTAACGTAAAGTCCACACTAGTGGCTTAGTAACTACTAGCTAGTTTGGAACTAACTCTGTACTTTATTCGGTTGCACCATTTGTTCTTAAGGCAGAACGTAGCTAGTAGATCGTAAGGTCTCCGTAAAGTAATGCATAGTCGTATAATATGACGTTTACCCTCAGTAATCCTTCAAATACATGAGCAGAAGTTGTTGAAATTCCGTGAATTTCAGTTTATCCTTCATTCCAACTTATTTTGCCTCACGTAGCTAACAGTAAAAATAAGTTTCCATTAAATATAATAGCCTACTACTTAATCATGAATGTTTTTATATGTAAATAACATTCAGAAACTGTATTTGAAACGAAATTAATAAGGATCAATAAATAAATACTGATACAAAAAAAACATAAGAAATGACATTTATTGATTATGACTGATTTTATTTGACATGCACAACACGGAGTGATGGGACCGATGCACACAGCGGCGCGCTGTTTAAGACGGGTTCGTGTTGAAGAGCTGCTAACAAAGTAATCTTTTCACTTAATGTTCTCTCTCTCTTAAAATGTAAGCGAGTGTAAATGTCAGCATTATCATTAATGTTTTTAGAATTAAAGTCTGTCAGGTAAAACAAGAGCTTATTGATGCAGCTCAGTCAGTCTGCTATTTTATTCCAAACATTACTCTTGATCGGAAGCTTCTGTAAATAGGCCTATTTAGTTTAGATATCTGATCATAGAGTCACGTTTTAACTAAGATTAATGGTGCTACTCAGAAATATTTAGTATTGTGCAAGTCGTAACTTGGTGCCTCTTTACGTCAAAACTAGGCTACATTGTAATGTACGCATAGATGGTGCAACCGGCCACTGCTGCTCACAAGAAGAGGGCGGAGTTTCAAGAGCTCGTGTTAGCAGCGCCGATTACCTCATGCAGACTCACTGAAAATGTCAGAAACTGTTCAGCCTTTTATGTTCAAAACAGAGTCAGACAATGATGGAGAGACTCAAGAAGAAGTGACAACACATTTCTGAATGGTTAGTTGATGAATTTATGTAGCTGATGTGGAGTTAACTATCTTAAAGTCATTGATTAGCATATTCTGTCATGATAATCTATAAATCGCTCGTGTGGGAACTGTTGTAAGATCCTACAGAGCCAGAGAATATATGCTGCATGAAGACAGAACAGGTTTAGTTTAATTACGGTTATAACTTATGTTGTCATCTTGCTAATGCTATTGCATTTGTGTTGCGTACTGTATTGCAATAACATGGCCTCACCCCCTTTGTTGTGTGTTCTCGGGGGCGGGGTTTATGTAAATTTTAGGGTCAGTGATGTCACCAACCCAGGAAGAAGCTCGTTGTAGTCCCTACCAGCTGTTTGTTGTAGTCCTTAAACAGAGAATTCTTTAAAAGAAAATATCTCCCTTTGCATCGAAGTTTGATTGTCGTATCTTTGCAGATGTTGTTTATGCTCAAACAGCAACATTACACACTAACTAAAGTTAAAAAAGTGAAATCATAATCAACTACAATCAATCCCTTTAAGCTGCATCAGTGAAAACCACAGCAACTCAGAAAACAAAGTTAAACTTACAGTTCTGCTCATTTTTTTTTTTTTTTATACTCTGTATTTTTGTCGTCTTTTCCAGGAAAACTAACTAAACAATCTTAAATAAAGATACATTTACTTTAGAAGCAAAATTACTTAAGGTATTATGTCTTGTTTTCTGAGAAATTGCTCAAAATTAAGACAATTTATGGTTAAAACAAGAACAAATATCTGCCAGGGTCAGAGAAATAATTTTTGTTTTCTTTTGAATTAAGTTAATTTTACTGGCTCCATTGGCATATATTTGTTTTCTTATTTTAAGCATAAACTCACATAGGCCTAATTTTGATTAAGACTTTATATCTTAAGTCATTTTGCTTCTCAAGTAAATGTACCTTGATTTAAGAATGTTTAGATATTTGTACTGGAAAACAAGACAAAAATACTAAGTAAGAAAACCTTTTCTTTCTTTCTTTTTTACCTGTACCTGGCATACATGTTCAAACTCACAAACAAAACACAAACAACAAACACAACAGACTTTAAGCCACTAACCTTGCAAACTTTGCCAAATCCAGCAACTTGTTCCCATTCACTTTGTGTTTCTCAGTTGTGTTTGCAGGCGGACCGATGCACCCAAACTCCCAAAAGATGCATCAAGTCAGCAAACTGCAAATTTTTAGCTAGTTCTTGTCAGTTTTGAATGCGATATATGCACCAACGGACTGTGGGTGCAGAGACGAGGGATATTCAGACAGTATTTCTAACTGGGGAGTTTGTGCAAAACGCCACCACCATTATTTTTTGTGCATGATTATAATGACGTTACTGTAGGTTACTGAGGCCACTATCACTACACTGATGTTTATATTAATTTCCTACCTTTTGTCACGCAGAATCAAATGGATAGTAAACCAATCAACGGCACCAGCAGTATCGGCGTTTCTGTATATGAGTTTCTATGTCTGGCTATGGATACAGAAACAAATTTGTGGTCATATAAAATATGAGTAGGCTAAACTCTCATAATCCAGTTTTGCCTTTTTCATCTGTCTATACAGTAAGTTCTCTGCCAAACAGAAAATGTTTCAACATGTCTGCGGCAAAAGCAGGTACATCTCAGTTTGAGAAGGGTGATTTAGAAAATAAAGGAATATCTCTCCAATATTCTCAAAAACATTAAAACAAACATCTATTAACCAAGAC
Organism: Mylopharyngodon piceus; assembly: GCA_039654765.1. Lineage (NCBI taxonomy): Eukaryota > Metazoa > Chordata > Actinopteri > Cypriniformes > Xenocyprididae > Mylopharyngodon > Mylopharyngodon piceus. The sequence goes on along the minus strand of CM077453.1, from coordinate 2,987,682 downwards.
CAGAGTGTGTTGAGGCCAAGACAAGACCAGACCAGCACTCCTCAAATTCATCTAAAAGATCCATATCTACTGTCTGAGAAATGTTTTATATATAATCAAAAAATACAATTAGAATAATAAGACACTATAGAGCTGTTACCAATTAAATCACTAATAATAAAATTCATCTTTGTGTTGCAGAGGTGGCACAGAAGTTGCATCTGAATTGGTACAATTACACCTGCAGAAATAATGTTTATAAGATTAATGTTTTAAAATATAACATTTTGAATATAGAAATGTGATGGAAAAATACAATGATAGGTCTACTTTTAAATGTAAAACTGAAATCAAAACACTTAACGAGTGAGTCACAGAATCAATTATGCAACCGATTTGTTCAAAGCAGCTGATTCATTTAGTAACGAAACACGTTGCTGAAATAACAAAAACTTGTGTCTAAAATTGTGTCTAAAGGGGGTCGCACATCGGACGCGAAGCGCCACGCAGCGCCGCACCATGTCTTTTAAAATTCAAACGCATTGTTTTCAATGAGTGTACACACACCGGCGGCGACATTCGGAGCCTGTCCGCGGCGCCCAGCTACGACTCAGGAAGTTGTTCAAAATCCTGCCGCGCCACGTACATTGTTTTACATTAAATTTATATTATATTTCTCTCAAATCGTCATTAATGTACATACTGACTTCACCCTGTGTTGCAAGATACATCAGTTTTACATTCTTAGTTTAACAGCTTGAATAAAGTCTAAAAATGTATAATAAACGTAGCTTTTTTTTCATTTTGCTCTGTTGTGCCATTTTTCCATGCACACTAACCTCAGTGCGAAATATTAAAGCATAGGCATATGTAACGTATCGCGCGTATATAATGTGCGCGGCCGGTGTGCGATACCTGTGAGTTGTCCGAGACGCGATGTGGCGCGGCGCTGAGCTTCTCTTCCGGTGTGCGACCCCCTTAAGTCACTTGACATTTTTGAGACAATCCTGCATTGATTTCGCACCCGGCAGCACAGTAACAGAAGAAATCACATTAGAAATAAGTTATTGATTGCATTTTAAGCAGTAAGTTTTATATCAAATCACATTATTGATGTTAAAGAGTTAGTTCACCCAAAAATGAAAATTGTCATTAATTACTCACCCTCATGTCGTTCCACACCCGTAAGACCTTCGTTCATCTTCAGAACACAAATTAAGATATTTTTGATAAAATCTGATGGCTCAGTGAGGACTCCATTGATAGCAAGTTAATTTACACTTTCAGATGCCTAGAAAGGTACTAAAGTTATATTTAAAACAGTTCATGTGACTACAGTGGTTCAACCTTAATGTTATGAAGCGACGAGAATACTTTTTGTGCGCCAAAAAAAACTAAATAACAACTTTATTCAACAATATCTAGTTATGGGCGATTTCAAAACACTGCTTCACGAAGCTTTGAAGCTTTACGAATCTTTTGTTTTGAATCAGTGTTTCGGAGCGTGTTTCAAACTGCCAACGTGATTTCAGTAAATGAGGATTCGTTACGTCATAAGTGTTTCGAAATTTCAGTGGTTCATGTGATTTTGGCAGTTTTGGACCAGCTGTAGTTTGTTTATCAAGCGAGCAGGGCAACCACCCAGTAGAGCGTTACAGTAATCTAGCCTTGAGGTCATGAACGCATGAACTAACTGTTCCGCATTTGTCTTTGAGAACATATGTCGTAGTTTAGATATACGTTTAAGATGGAAGAATGTGGTTTTACAAATGCTAGAAATGTGGCTTTCAAATAAAAGATTGGTATCAAAGAGCAGAGGAGGAAAAAGGAGAAAAAAACACAATAATTGACACAAGAACTGGTGTTTTTTCTCGTCAAAATGAGTATATAACAAAACTAAAAAATAAAATTAAATATTATTATTATTATTGTCAAATAAATAAAGACAGTGTTTTCTCATAAAACCATTCCGTGAGACCCAGTATGGTGTGCAAAAACTCAAAATGTGCAATTTCCGAGGCTGAAAAATAATGTCAACGCTAAAAAAAGGTAAGAAATAAAATTAGTTCACCTCTGATGCTGTAGCTCTGAAATCTCATTCTGACTTACAGTACATTTCAAATATGTCACGTTAAGTTTTGCAGACCAACAAATGATATCACTGCCATCAATCGGCATTGATGCACTATATCAGAATGAGATATGAGTTATGGCGGATGGGATTTTCAGCGAATATGACAAAATTTCTGTTCTTCTTTACACAAAGCCATCATATGACTTCAGAAGACTTATATATACACACACACACTACTTTTATGATACTTATATGATGAATTTTACCCATTTTCTCATCACTGTATATAATAAAGCAGCCAGGACATCTCCTTTTGTGTTGCACGGCAGAAACAAACTCGGGTTTGGAATGAAGTGAGGATGAGCTCTTTAATACAAACCAATAAATATCATCTGATATATGTATCTCTCTCAGATATACAGTACAGCTACACACCCGCATATGAAATCGTGGAGAGCACTCGAAGTCCTGCGCCTCTGATTTTAATGCTGAGATTTCAGAGCTTCTTAATTATGTTCCAGCGCATAGATTGCACTAATTCACATCATTATGCTTGAATCAGCAACCGACTGCGATCGTTCTAGGCCTCTCAACCTCCATTTGCCGTTCCTCTCCTGCAGGCTGTTTCGCTAATGGAACTAACGCAGTCCACTAATACAGAAATCACACTGCACAGAATACCAGATTTTCATTAGGGCTATATTGCCTGAAATGTGAATACTTTTTGATTGCATGACTCAAATTCTATTTGGCTGGAAAAGTTCTGTGTAAAGTACAGATAGGGTAGGTAGAAAGCAGCATGTTTGACTTACTAAACAATACAATCTACAACTAATCAACTGCTGATGTGCTTGATAGAAGTTCCATAACTAGCATATAAAATTATATATTACAATGCTTTTGCTATACTATACAGTAATTCATTACAGCCTTAGTTCGTTCAATGGCCATACTGTAATACAAAGCACACAAAAACAGCCAAATCGACAGGATCAACCAGATTGGCTGGCTTTGCACAACGTTGAAAACAAAGGCGCTTTGGAAACAAAAGTCAATTCTGTGGCCAAACTCAAGAAGTTTGTAAAGTTAGTAGCATCAAATCTTTGAAAGATGCTCAGAGTTTTATGTAATACTTTTAATAGCTATAGATATCCGTGAGCAGAACTACATATTCATGTTTTTGCTGTAAAAAAAAAGAACTTTTTTGTTTGGATGAACAGATTTCGATAAATTATTGTTTTTTACACAACTGTTCACAACCAAGTTACATTTACTCATTTAGAAGGCGCTTTTAGTGAATTATAAATGAGGAATATCACAAGCAATACATCATAAGAGCCAATATTTACATTACACAATACCAAATTCAAAGATTAAAGGCCTGTTTACATCAAGAAATGGTATCGAAACAATTTTCACTCAGAAATGGCAAAGAAATGGCAAGTAACACATTGACAAAATTACTATAGAAAAATGCTGGGTTAAAAACAACCCAAATGGACAAACCCATTGATTTGGATGTTTTAACCCAGTGGTTGGGTTAAATGTTTACCCAAACTGCTGGGTAGTTTTATTTAACTCAACTATTGATTAAAAATGACTAATGTCTGGCTTAAAATGAACCCAAAATAGGTTGGAAATTAAAAATCAGACACATAATTACTAGAAGCAACAATAATAATCAAAAGATGAACATTTATTAATAAGCTATTTAATAAATGTTTATTGTTTAATTATTATTCATTAAACATATTGAAAAACGTTCATTTCCTACATACTTTGGGTTCATTTTAAACAAGCAATACAGTCATTTTTAAACAATAGTTGAGTTAAATAAAACTACCCAGGTTGGGCAAACATTTAACCCAACTTCTGGGTTTGTCCATTTTCAACCCAACTTGGGTTGTTTTTAACCCAGCATTTTTTTAGAGTGTACTGTTGCTGAAGCGTTTTTATTATAAAACAGAGACTGAATACTAATTCTAAACCCATAGACCTTTCAAAAGATATATAATTTCTCAACATTCGCAACATTTGTTGACAGTTGTTTATATACTGTAGTGAATGTAAACAAAGTGATGTCAGGCCCGAGTGCGGGGATCATGCGCGCCAACAGGTTAAACATGAAATTTTAGACTTGAAAAACTATAATAGTATTTTCTAAAGTGTCCTTTAATAATCTTTGGTCCTGAGTTTCTGAATCAGATGCATTATGGTGTATGCTGTAATGCAAATACTGGCACCAGGGAATCAAATACATGCATAATATGAACACTGCACACTGAATTCCTTTTGAACATTATAGACTAGAGCTCTAGTCAGAGTCTTCTGCTGGAAAAAATAAGATGGCAGCTATGATGGTGCCATGACAGCAGGTGCAGTTTTCAGATACAGACTGGCTGAGATGGACAAGACCAGCTGGACCGCATGAGTTGGAAGCACACCAGAGCTGCTCGCTAGCATGTTAGTATGATGATGCCATCTTCAGATCTTCGATCATTTACTGATCAGTCATGGCCTGTCTACTGCTCTGGGTGCTGGAAGGCAATACAGTTATATTGAGGGTTTGATGTAAAGCACATTGAATGCTCATTAACTGCATCCAGCGTGTAATCTGATGTGTTGACTGTCAATAATAATAATGACCAAAAACTGACAGTGGCTAATGAGAATATGGAAGGATATTCTGAAACTCATTTACTGAACATGTGGCCTTGACTCTATTAAAAATGTTTTTCTATTGTTCCATCTGTCTCTCCATCTATCAATCTTTCCATCCATCCATCCATCATCCATTTAGCAGATGCTTTGGTAACACTATTTTGATGGTCCACTTTAGATATTCTACTAACTATAAGTAACTCTGCAACTAGCAGTCATTAGAGTATTAGTATTATTTATGTTGATGCTCCACAACAGACATTCTACTGACTCTAAGTTACTTTGCAAGTACATGTCAACTTATTCTATTAACCCTAACAGTCTACTAATAATCTACTACAGTCTACTAATACTCTAATGAGAGTTAGTTGACATGTAGTTGATAAGTTACTTATAGTTAGTAGAATGTCTACAGTGGACTGTATCAAAATAAAGTGTAACCAATGCTTTCATCCAAAGTTACTAAATGCATAAATTTAAAAAGGAAATATACTCATAATTTTTTATATTACATTATCGTCCAGCTCTCTATATAAAGATGGATATGTAAGTATGTCTGGCTTTATCTGTATACATACAGTATACTTGTGTATACTATATAGCAAATCTCAACTGCTTTATCTTTATTACTTTATAACTATATTATCTGTAAACCCAGGGCTTGACATTAACTTTTTCGCTCACCAGCCATTGTGGCTAGTGGTTTTCAAAAGTTACTAGACACTCAGCATTTTCACTGGCCAAAATTTTGACATTGATACCATGGGTAAAAAGCACCATATATGACATATTTAATATTATCTCATAATTTGGCAGCAGGTGTATTAGGCTGCTGTCACTTTAAGACCTGACGCATGGATCCATTATACTGTTTCACATGCGTTTTCTTTCTCAACTGTTTACGTTCACTTAAAGGTGCCCTAGAATACTATTTCAGAAGATGTAATATAAGTCTCTGGTGTCCCCAGAATGTGTCTGTGAAGTTTCAGCTCAAAATACCCCATAGATTTTTTATCTTATCATGTTTTAACTGCCTATTTTGGGGTGTAATTAAAAATGCGCCGATTCAGTGCGTGTCCCCTTTAAATGCTCGTGATCCCCGTCCCCAAGCTCCATTAAACATTGCATAAACAATACTGAAGTTCACAATATAACTCTCAAAATGGATCTTTACAAACTGTTCGTGATGCAGCATATCAGATCGTGTAAGTATGGCATATTGTGGATGTTTACATTTGATTCTGAATGAGTTTGATAATGCTGCGTGGCTAAAGCTAACATTACACACTGTTGGAGAGATTTATAAAGAATGCAGATGCGTTTATAAATTATACAGACTACAAGCGTTTTCGGGTTAAAAATGAAAATAATGACATGGCTCTGGTCTCCGTGAATACGGAGATAAGAAACAATGTTAACTTTAACCACATTTAACAGTACATTAGCAACATGCTAACGAAACATTTAGAAAGACAATTTACAAATATCACTAAATATATCATGATATCATGTATCATGAACAGTTATTATCGATCCATCTGCCATTTTCGCTATTGTCCTTGCTTGCTTCACAATACCTGCAGAACGTCTGATGATTCGGCTGTGCAGCTCCAGACGTTAATACTGGCTTGCCTTGAACATGGGCTGGCATATGCAAAAGTTGGGGGCGTACATATTAATGATCCCGACTGTTGCGTCACAGTCGGTGTTGTGTTGAGATTCGCCTGTTTTTCCGTGGTGTTTTTCACGCACAAGATTTACATATGAAGGAGGAAACAATGGTGTTTGAGACTCACTGTATGTCATTTCCATGTACAGAACTCTTATTATTCAACTATGCCAAGGTAAATTCAATTTTAAATTCTAGGGCACCTTTAAAACATAACTGACTGTGTTTACATGAATAGTCGCCAAGACTGGCATTTTAACATTATTTTGAGTGTATTTGACTGTTTAAGTGCAATAAGCGGTGAAAAAGGACTCAATTTATTACTGAGAGGCGGCTTTATGTGCGCACACTTTGGGTTTGAGCACAAAATCTGCAGGAATGAGTAAAATTATGAGCAATACGAGCAATCCCACACCAAAATTCAAGCCCTGTAACACCAACAATATTCATCCGGAGCAAATGAAACGAGTGAGTGAGGGGAGGCGGGTTTGTGTGTCGACTCGCTGTCGGAGAGATGAGAGAGCAAGCAAGTGAAGCTGGTATCGTGAAGCGTTTCAGATATTTCATATCGAAAAATTTATATTTTTGACAACACTACATTGCATTTAGTTTATTATTTCAGATGCCTTTTTAAAAGACTACAATTGAAAAATGTATATATTATATATAAAATTCAACCCGCCAAAGTGGCTAGTAGGAGTGACTGTGTTAAACGCCACTGCTGAAGTACACTCACATTTGGCAGGTTGGCGGGTGTTAATGTCAAGCCCTATGTAAACCATATTATCGTCCAGCTCTAATATTCTAAATATGACTGTAAGGTATGAAGATATTAAGATATTATAAACATTGACATCATGACTTTGAAAAGCTGCTTTAAACAATATATATTGTGAAACACGCTATGTGAAATTGGAAGACACATCTGGTCATGTGATTTTAAAAACAGCTTTGATATGACTGGACTCATTATGACTTGTGCAAAACTTTTATTAATGATCAAAAAGCTACTAAGTGCACCTTTAACTGTGAAGTAACTTAATCATAATTACAAATGCATTTGCAAAGGTGAGTCACATTAGATTGATTGCCAATTAGTAATTAGCATTAGTATCTGTCAGAAATAAAAGAGGTCTGACAATTAGCATTTAGATAAGCAAGCTTTCGAGTTCTACAGAAGACAAATAGTCTAAATAGAAAAACATGATTGAATAGCAGGTGCAGCGATCAGAAAAAACACTTTTATGGCTCAAGGAGAAGGTCTTCAAAATGATGAGTGCAGTTTCTAAACATGGACAAGCTGTGTTCGGTCAAAACAAATCATGGTCATGAACAGGTATAAACAGAGTATTGTAGAAAACAAGGACTGAATCAGTACTGATATGTTTAGTATAAAAAAAAGTAAAAGACTGTTTCCTATAAAATACAGAAAGACATACATTAACCACTTGGTTCTAATAACAAAACAAAAAAGACATCTAACCATTAAGGTGCACAAAACCTGGAGCCCTGGGTAAAACAATAATGCATTTGAGTCATACGTCATCCTATTTCCTATACCTCCATATGAGTTTAGGTTTTGTAGGAAGCCGTCATCACAAAATACCGACTGTTGCCAGATCCTAACTGACTGCAAAGTAGATTTTCACCTCCATCTCACTATGAACCGGAAACTTTTCTACTTGAAGGATGGAACAATTACTATAATACTACACACTTTTGAGGACTTGTATGTCATTACTTCAAAGAAGACTGACATTGTTCTTGGCCCTTATTATCAGTGCTAAGGCTAACATTATTCTTACTGTAGCTCATAGAAGAGAATGAGGTTTGTTCTAAACCCATAATACAAAGTATTAAATTTATCCTTCACCGTTTGTGCTACTGACATGAATCATACCTCCAATTATTTGGCCTGTTGAGGAGAGATGTGTCATTACTATTCTAAGTGATTAGATTTGCAAGAGAAAGAAAAAAGACATGACTACTCTGAGTACATGACATTGAGCAAATCTTAAAGCATAATTGGATAATTGTGCTGACAATCATGTATGACCTTAGAAGACAAAACTGCGGTTTGGAAAAGCCTTAATATGCTGTCATGGTAGACAGCTAACTCGTACGGTCTTTCAAACACACACACAAAAAAGTCTCACAGAAGTTAAATCAATATATTGTTTTATGTAAATGAGCGAGGAGGCTTTGTATTTTTTATTTTTACTAACCACACAAACTTAGTTTGTGCTGAATACAGTATAATAAGACTTTAGCTATTAAAATGGTTTAAATCATAGTCAATAATTTTAATCCCTTAAAACTCATCTTTGATCACCAAAATGACATATTTTTGACAAATGACAAATTCTTCATGCCTTAAAATAGCTTGAATGTAACTCTACACCCTTGCCTCATTTAGTATACGCGGATCAATGAATATGCAAATTAGGCCCGCCTCCACTCGCTCACACCAGCTCAGAGATCCACTCGGTCAACTTACTGAGGTAAACGCTGCACAATGGTATCGTTCTTTACAACGTCGGACTCATAACGGTAATTAATATGATTAGCCTTTTGCTTGACTATGTTATCAAACAGCTAATAATGTGTTGCTAATATTACACAAACCATGTTCCCGTTCTTTATCTCAGAGTCAGACAGCTGCCTTCTAACAAACGCTTTAACAACTCAGAACGTCAGTGGAGAAAGTTCATCATAACATCGTAATATATATCATACACCCGCTATATTACTAAAGCTACACGATTTTTCATATCAACAGAAAAATATACCTGGCTTCTCTCGATACTCCCCTGCTAGTTCGCTGTTAATGATACGCTAAAGCCCGCCGGCACGTTGATGTGATTGGTTACAAGGTAGTTTGTGACCTCACAGACACCAGTGATTTCAAACCGCTTTTTAAGGAAACTGCAGTTTTAAGGAGAAAATACTCAGCAATGGTGTTGACTTGCACATGGTTTGTCTTAAAGCAAATTAAAAACACCACATAGACATATAAACAACATTTAAAAACTTGATTTTCACCACAGGGGGTCTTTAAGAAACTGAAATGTCAGAGTATGTCAAAGCATCTCCAAAAAAACACCCCAGAATCCAGAGGGTTAACCCATGACTAGTTTAGAAATTAGTCCTATTGGTCTTTTATTTACTGCCATGATTAATTAAAAGCATGAATCATGCACAATAAGATCAAGAGCATGTCAATTTTAAATGTCACATTGAACATGCTAATGTCTTAAACTTAACTTAAGAAAGCATAAAAATGTATTCTTACTAACTTAATTATAAAGATGTGTGCTCAAAGCTCACAAAATATTCTCACTTAACTCATTTTCACATCCTGAGATTGGTCCCTTTGTGAGATCCAGTCTGTTTTCATAGTATTTAACTCATACACCTACATGAAGGACTCACAACCTACCATCTGCTACAAACTGTGAAAATAGTTAGGTTGAAACTTCACATAATTAGATATTGGGATGTCATCAAAATATGCTTCTGAGCCATTTCACCACAGAACTAGACCCTACCATCTGTGAGGATCACGTCACTTAACCAAAACTGTTCCAGGATAAAAGTTTAATTCCAACTCTACGAAGTGTATGATCTGGAAAATATAAATTATAGAGTGATCACCAGCTGAGCGGAGAACAAGTCCAAAAATCTCCAAAAAAATATGACGGTGCTCTTTGTTTCTGAAGCCTGTAATTTTCAAAACATTTCAATTATTGAGATCTAGGCTATTTTTCATTCTTTTACCATACAAAAAAACCCAGTGCTTGTCACTTCTTCATTTGCTTTACAATACATATGATCAATATGTATGAACTCAGGGAAAAATTTTGGATTTTTTCCTTTTGGTAACACCAACTGCGGCTTGTCTGTAAGGGCAGAGCTCTACCAAAATATTCATCCAAAACACAGAAATGTGTTCAGCATTCTGCAACAAATATTTTTTTGGATTTTTTAGACTATTTTAAGCCTTCAAGTGAGCAGGATATATTAAAATTTAAAGGGGTCATTGTTTTATAACAGGGGTGGCAAATTCTGGTCCTGGAGAGCCACAATCCTGTAGAGTTCAGCTCCAACCCTGATAAAAACACTGCTGTACTGTAGCTTTCTAGTAACCCTTCAGACCTTGATTAGCTTGTTTGATTAGGGTTGAACCAAAACTCTCCAGGACCGACCCTGTTTTATGTTTCCTGTGGTGCACTTATAATGTTAGTATGATTTTTGCATCAAAAAATGTCATAACTTAGAAATAAAAGGCATTTTTCCTACCCTGATTTTAGCCTCTGTTTTGAACGCTCTGTTTGAAGGGGCGTGTCTGCTGTGAGACCCACTGCTGTGATTGGCTAACACCTTTGCATATTATATGTGGAACTCTCTTGAAAACTTTTGGCACGTTTTCACTATAACAGCTCTCAAGGTTAACTAATCATGAAACGAGCATTACATTTAGATCTATGACATTATATTTAGATCGTGGCATGAAAGGTTGCAGTGATGAGCATGTAGCCGATCACAGACATGTTGTTGAGCGCATGAATGCAATGATCTCATTCAATTTATGCACACTAACGAGTGCTTTCATCATAACTAACAGTGCAAACACAATATAAATAAGAGATTCATTGATTATAACAGGAGTTTTGGCGAGAGTCTAGAACTCAGTCACTGATAAACTCGCGCCGTTTGATTGACAGCTCCAGCAATTGTAAGTTACAAGTTACAAAACGATTGTAAACAACATTCGGAGGCAATAAGGCATGTACTTAAAGCCTGTCAGTCAACATTAGAGCGCCACCCTCAGGCTGAATAACGCAACTTCTGCCAAAAGTGAGAGAAAATGAGAGTTAATTTGCATGTACTTGCAAAGTTACTTATAGTTAGAATGTGCAAATTGGACTATCGAAATAAAGTCTAACCAAGGAAGTTGCTTACAAGTGACTAAATGGGAGGACAAAGGTTGCTCATTTACTCTATTATAGCCTTGTTGTGTTTTTGATCGTGCAAATTGTTCTAACTCAGTGCTTTCAATTTGTAGATTTTATCGATTGAACGCGTTATTAGGATGTTAGTGGTGGTGACGATGAAGTTATGCGACTCTAACTTTAGCTTTTTACTTCTGCCTATTTGTATTAGGCTTCAAAAAGTTGTTAATTTGTGAAGATTATCTTAATGTGTAAGAATCAAACTTTTGTTTGTCACAGATTCTCTGCAAAGATCCAAAAGCCAATGGAATAATCCTATTGTTTTTATTGATTCTGAAGAAGAAGTCTGAATCACTTAGATCACTTAGAAAAGTAACAGCACACCTTTCCTCAACAAGCCCCACAATCTGAAGTATCGTTCATCTCCATAGCACAAACAGTGTGCATCAAAGTGTGATACTTAATGGTAAGTATGAGCAATAGTAAATGATGGTTGCTTTAGCAAGCGTCAAATGAGTGCAAAATAAACGTCAACATTTTAGATGCTAAAGGCATTTAAATCATCTTTGCTTTGATGCATGACAGATCAGCGTCTCGGGCTGCAGAAACAGAACATATTTCACAATTCAACTGTCAAGAGGAAATTAAATGAGTTTGCTTGCTGTCAGAGTTTCCAACTAGGTTTTGCACGGTTTATTTGATTAAATCCAAGAGTTTCTTTTCCAATACGAGTCTCAGAACTCCTCCAGTTAATGTTTAAGAATAGTTGTCAGTACAGACGGGGCTGCTGAATAAATCATCATGATACAAGGACACAACCACAACTTTGTTTTACAAGGTAGGATGATTCCATATGTTATCACAGAGACTCCATATGCTGCAGTACCTTTATGCAGTGTATACACTGCACAAGACTGATAAGACACTTCGATAGTCCACTTTAGACATTAAACTAAACTATAAGTAACTTTGCTAGTAACTCTCATAATGTGCAACTATACATGTCAATTAACTCAAGAGTATTAGTAGACTGTTAGGGGTTCAGGTTAGTAGAATAAGTTGGCATGTACTTGTAAAGTTACTTACAGTCAGTAGAATGTCTGTTGCGGAGCATCAAAAGTGGCATAGAGTGTTATTAGATATTAAGCAGACAGTCTACTAATACTCTAATGACTGCTAGTTGACATGTAAAGTTACTTATAGTTAGTAGAATGTCTACAGTGGATTATCGAAGTAAAGTACACTTCCATAATGTACTTAAAGTGCTCCATTTTTGCTCACTAATTTTGTACTTAATATTTAAAAATTCTTTAGTACTTCTTAAGATAATCTTAAGAACATCTAAGTGTTCTTGATTAACTAAAATGTGCTTTTAACATACTATCTCTTTATTAAAACAATGTATTTAGTTACCACTTGTAGTACACTTGAACCCATATATTATACACTTTCATTTCATACAAAGGTTCAAGTGTACTAACAGTGGTAACTAAATAATTTTTTTAATACAGAGATAGTATGTTAAAAGCACATTTTCGTTTACATTCATGGTGTCTCAAAATAGCACAGTTGAGTACACTTAGATGTTCTTAAAGGTTTAGTTCACTTCTGAATTAAAATTTCCTGATAATTTACTCACCCCCATGTCATACAAGATGTTCATGTCTTTCTTTCTTCAGCTGAAAAGAAATTATGGTTTTTGAGGAAAACATTCCCGGATTTTTCTCCATATAGTGGACTTCAGTGGGGTTCAACGGGTTGAAGGTCCAAATGTCAGTTTCAGTGCAGCTTCAAAGGACTCTACACGATCCCAGACGAGGAATAAGGGTCTTATCTAGTGAAACGATTGGTCATTTAAAAAAAAAATATATAAATATGATATACTTTTTAACCACAAATGCTCGTCTTGCACTGCTCTGCAATCCACAAGCATGACATAATCACGTTACAAAGGTCACATGTGACGTAGGTGGAAGTACAAATCCAGTGTCTACAAAGTAAATGTGCAAAGATTAAGCCAAACACCCTTTAAAAAAAAAAAAAAAAGTAAAACAATGATATCGGACGATTTTGAAGTCAGAGGTGAAAATAAGATGGAGTTTTTCACCCTACCGCGGTACTTCTTCCGATGTCACGCGTGACCTTTCAACGTAATGCGTGGTGCGTCGCAGAGCAGTGCAAGACGAGCATTTGTTGTTAAAAAGTATACACATTTTCATTTTTTTAAAAAAAAAAAGACGGATCGTTTCACTAGATAAGCCCCTTATTCCTCATCTGGGATCGTGTAGAGACTGAAACTGACATTTGGACCTTCAACCCGTTGCTGAAGTCCACTATGGAGAAAAATTCTGGAATGTTTTCCTCAAAAACCTTAATTTCTTTTCGACTTAAAAAAGAAAGACATAAAATGAGTAAATTATCAGGAAATTATTCCTCTGAGGTTATCTTAAGTAGTACTAAAGAAGAATTGTTAGAAGAAATGCTGATTTCTCTGGATTTAAGCATGGAACATTTGAGATAATGTAAGCACACAAGTCAACAAAATCTATAACATTGTTCTAGTGGTTTTTGGATATTTTCATCTAAAATCTTAACTTAAGACATATTGGCCCAGTTTCACAGACAGGGCTTAGACTAAGCCAGGATTAGGCCTTAGTTCAATTAGGGCATTTTGGTAGTTTTTATGAAAGTTAAGTGACCTATAAAAAAAACAATACTGGTGTGCATCTTGAGACAAAACAATGACTTTGGCATATTTTAAGATGTGTCAGGGCAAGTTACTTTCAGTTAAAACAGCTCAAACATGCATTTTAGTCTAGGACTAGCTTAAGCCTTGTCTGTGAAACCGAGGGTTTGTGCCTTTAACCAAAATAGCATTCAAAAAAAGAAAGAAAAAAAAAAACATTGACTTTGGAACAATGTAACAAGAAGTGCAAAAATGATAACTCATTTCCAGGATTTAAGACTCATTCCTGCAGCACTCGATGCTCTGGCAACCACCTACAATCTTTTTTTACTTTTGAAAACACACTTCTTTTTTTCAGTAAATTTGAAAATCTACAGTAGTTCTCTTCATTTTTCCATTTTGTTCCTTTAACATAATGTCAAATTTAGTGTGGAAATGGTAGATAAAAATAAAATAAACTTGCTGTAACCAGCCCATCTAAGGTAAACCATTCATTTTAGGAGGGATTTTGCAGTTCTGAAAGCCCCACACCTGCAGCAACTCTCCACAGCGATAAGCTGGCCAGTTCAACCCCTCTCAAGCACTCCATCACAGGACGGACAGAGTCAGCTGCCAGCTTCTTCAGATAGCAGGTCAACAGACCTGAAGTCAGCGAACAACACAGCTGTGCTCTCAGCTGTTCTCCAAAATCTCCCTGCATAACAGATCTTCAAAGACTGCCGTGTGCCGAGATGTGATTAGTCTTGACAAACACTTCACTTTCCCAAGTCTCAGTAGAGCAAAAAAGGAGGTGGGGTTGTCTTTGTGGTAATTGCTTACTTACATTATTCGTGTGCTGCAAATGGTGATACAGGCATGTTGGTAATGCAATGAGAGGTTTGCACTACTTGACATTGAGGTTAAAGTTAAAAAGCATGATGTTAATTAAACTGAAGTATTTCAGATATTACTCTATATTGAACACAGACTATTCAAATGCTAAATCATAAAGTCTTTCATGCATAAAGGCACTGTGAAAGGAACAAATGCATGAGGTTAGACCTCACGTTTAGGTTCGACACTCAAGTTCTTATTCATAAAAAAAAAAAAAAAAAAATGTAGGCAATATCTCAAACAGCGATTTTTCTGTAAATTGCTTGCATTCAGAAGCTCTTGCCGAAGCATTCCTCTGAATGTTGTCTGTTTGCACAGAAAATCAAGGTGCGATGAGCCATGCGTTTATATAACTGTAATCCATTTTACCCTTTTCCTTGACACCTTTAATTTTGGTTTGTAAGAAGTGGAGTTTTTTTTTTTCCCACCAGTTCTTTAATACAACCTAGTGGAGAAATCACTGCTGTCAACATCAATTTCCCTCTTATAAAAGCGAACAGAATCGACAGTATCGACCTTAAGCATTGATTGTGGTCTCATACAGTAGCCTACCACATATTTATTCCTTACCATCTATAACAAATACAACACATACCGTCGAATGCAGAAGGAAGGAAGGTGAAGGCTTGCAATCATCGCTCAGATAAATGCCACAGGCTGACACCAGTGAAATATGGGCGTCATTACGAGCGCATGGACAAACGTGATTGGGCAGTGAATGTTTATGGCCACCCGAGATGACCTTCGTACCCTATTATCTCTCGGCCCTTACTAACAGCCTTGTAGAACATGGAGTCGCTGATGAGAATTGCCACTCAACGGGTCAGACTTCAGGAAAAACCCATCAGTCTTGTGGATAGGACACAGGTAAGAGGCACGCAGAGAGCGGCGCACGAGAAACATGAGTCACTCTGCCTCGATACGCCAGCCTGGTGCCGCCCGCTGCTCTGAGCTGTCTCGATTGGCACTGCCTCTGCCCCATGTGCCTCGGTGAACACAGCCAGGCAGGCGTGTGGAATAATGAACAACAAGCCTGTCACTGTTTCGGGACCTTAAATTAGCATTAGCGGAAAGGGCTTTCTCTCTCTCTATCTCTCTCCCTCACACACACACACACACACACAAACACGCTACGGTTATCTCACCGACTCCAAAGTGATGACTCAAGAGATGGCTGGTGCTACACCTAATTTACATGACTTGAACGAAATGATGGAACCCCCATTCCTTTTATAAATAACAGTGTGGCACAATGCAGTCCGCTGTCTTGCGTGTTTACATCGTGACTCTTGGATTGTAGTCAAAGTGTCTTGGCTGAAATTATTTTTAGGCGTTGAGGAGAAGTGCTGGAAACACAAACTGACAGCATGAAGAGTTTCTGGCCAGTAAAAAAATAACAGAGATGATGTATCTGTCCTCTGAAACGGGTTCAATATTGTCCTAAATTTGAACATAATTGAAGGAGATTCGGATTTTTAGATTTACTAAAGAAATTGTGGTTGATGCTTAAAAGGTTAGTTCACCCCAAAATGAAAATTCTGTCATTAATTACTCGCCCTCGTGTCGTTCCAAACCCGTAAGACCTTCGTTCGTCTTCGGAACACAAATTAAGATATTTTTGATGAAATCCGAGAGCTTTCTGACTGCAACGTAATTACCACTTTCAAGGTCCAGAAAGGTAGTTAAGACATCGTTAAACTAGTCCATGTGACTACTGTGGTTTAACCTTAAATGTTATGAAGCGACGAAAATATTTTTTGTGCACAAAAAAAATAAAATAAAAAAATAACGACTTTCTTATTTCCAGTTGAATCACAGTAGTCACATGGACTATTTTAACGATGTCTTTACTACCTTTCTGGGCCTTGAAAGTGGTAATTACGTTGCAGTCTATGCAGTCTTAATTTGTGTTCCGAAGATGAACGAAGGTCTTACGGGTGTGGAACGACATGAGGGTGAGTAATTAATGACAGAATTTATGGGTGAACTAACCCTTTAAGGGCCAGTTCACGCAGAACGTGTTTTTGCTGTTAAAACGCAGGTCAGTGGAACGAAAAAAGCGCAACGTCTAGAAATGCATTTTTTAAAAGTTGAACTTATTTTATCTTGAACACCACGTTTTTAGAATGCCGTGCCATGCACGAGACGCTGCAAAAGACGCGAGCGCAACGGTCAAAGACGTCCGTCTAGTGCGTGTTTACATTGAAAAACAATGGAAAAGTAGTGCAGTGGAATTCCCCTAATTCCCCTAACTGTGCAAATTACTGTGCATTATTAACTTTGCATTGATATGCTTGTGACCGGGCTCAGACATACAGTGACAATAACAGGACCATACATAATCAAATAGTAAATATGAACATACACAAATGTAGACAAAGTGGAGGGCACTAAGATATTAAAGTTATGTGCTATTCCACAGGCAGAACAATAAACACAGACAGAGCAATAAATACAAATAAGTGGCAGTAACAGATTCAATAAAGGGTAAACAGTGTCAGGAGTATTAAGCAGTCCTGAGGTACTGAGATAAGAATACTGGGGTACATCAGTGTCCAAAATGCCAGTGTAAAGTGTCGCAGAGCTACATAAAAAAGAATATAAAAGAACCTCTTGAATGAATGATTCAGCGGCAAATACATGGTTTTAAGGATTAGTTCACTTCTGAATGAAAATTTCATGATAATTTACTCACCCCCATGTCATCCAAGATGTTCATGTCTTTCTTTCTTCAGTCGAAAAGAAATTAAGGTTTTTGAGGAAAACATTCCAGGATTTTTCTCCATATAGTGGACTTCACTGGGGTTCAACGGGTTGAAGGTCCAAACTGCAGTTTCAGTGCAGCTTCAAAGCTCTACACGATCCCAGACGAGGAATAAGGGTCTTATCTAGAGAAATGATCGGTCATTTAAAAAAAAAAAATTATATACTTTTTAACCACAAATGCTTGTCTTGCACTGCTCTGCGATGCGCCACGCATGACGTTGAAAGGTCACACATGGCGTAGGCGGAAGTATCACGGTAGGGTGAAAAACTTCATCTAATTTTCTCCTCCAACTTCAAAATCGTCCGACATCGTTGTTTTACCTTTTTTTTGTAAAGCGTGTTTGGCTTAATCTTTGCATGTTCGCTTTGTAGACATTGGATCGGTACTTCCGCCTACGTCACGAATGACCTTTGTAACGTGATTACGTCATGCGTGTGGATTGCAGCATTTGTGGTTAAAAAGTACATCAATTTTTATTTTTTTTATAAAATGGCCGATCGTTTCGCTAGATAAGACCCTTATTCCTCGTCTGGGATCATGTAGAGCTCTTTGAAGCTGCACTGAAACTGACATTTGGACCTTCAACCCGTTGAACCCCAGTGAAGTCCACTATATGGAGAAGAGTCCTGGCATGATTTCCTCAAAAACCTTAATTTCTTTTCGACTGAAGAAAGAAAGACGTGAACATTTTGGATGACATGGGGATGAGTAAATTATCAGGAAATTTTCATTCAGAAGTGAACCAGAAGTCACTTAACATCGATACAATCATTATTTGAAGCGCCGAGTTACTTTCAAAAGGTGATTTGCTCTATTTTGATCGCTACAGTAGACATCCATGTTAATATCCGAACTATAAACTTTTATCCCAGTACTTCTGTGATAATTTGAATATTTGTAAATAATGATACTGTGTGGTTGAAAAGACTGTTTGTGAAGCTGTTTAATACCTAAACATGACAACGGCTCTCTCTGGCTCAGCGGCAGCGCCAACGCAGATCTGAATGTTCGCTGTGATTTTGTAAAAGGTTTAATAGACACAGGAGAATCGTTGTCATTTAGGAATATGATCGAGATTGTGATCTTTTAACGATTAATCATGCAGCTCTACCATAAGACTGGGTCTTAAAGTGCCCCTATTATGGATTTTTGAAAATTACCTTTCATTTGTGTGTAAGTGAATGAAAACATCCTGCAATGTTTTAAATCTGAAAGTGCACCGTATATAAAGTTATTGTCTCTCAAAAGTAAGAGTCGACTCTGAGTCAATTAAACAAGTCATTTGTAAAAGGAATCCCAAGTTGTTTCGATGTGACATCACAATGAAACATTAGCATATTGCCCGCCCACTTATTGCGCGCGCAGACGCCATGGAAAATTCATTTTTTCAACAATACCACAGCAGTACAATCTTTTGTTGTATTCCCGTCATTTTACTGATGACTGCATCTCAAACCTCGGGTAGTTTAACACAGGATTCACAAAACGCTTGGTCTTAAAATATGGATCAATGCCCAGTTTATTTGGACCAGCTTGCTCCTCTGAATCTCAACCTGTAAGTATTATGATTAATAATTGATGTTTATATTTTCTAGCGATTGTTCAAAATTCGTAGTTTTGTATGTTATGTTGTGTAACATACAGTCTGTATGTCTCCTGCTAACCGGCTAACTCACGTTTCTGTAGTTCTGCTATTCGGACGTGGGTCCAATATCGTCTAAAAATGTGTCGATTAATGCAGCTTTTCTGTCTTATTACTTGGAATAATGATCAAGGATGGAGCACAACTTTTGTTTAAAAGTGTAATGCAATATCAGCTATAAACGTTTGTGCTCGGCTAATGTGGGAGTTTACAACATACAAAAACTGTTTTTTTTCCTCTGCGTTTTTATTATTACAGTAGTATGGAGCTCTATCTGTATTGTAATAGGATGTTAAGATGCTAGTCCGTGCTAACTAGTTGAAGTATTCTCTCTGTAAACGGTAAACACTAATCGTAATGTCAAACAATGATATAGCCATTTTTCTTTGTTAACAGTTACGACGAAAAAGTCTGTGTACACATCTGGCCTAAATGTTTATCTTATGTTAGAGGTTTTCAGCTTCGCTTGGCATTCTGATACAGTACCACAGGTGCACCTACATAAAGTATAACAGTGACGCTGCTATCACGTCTTATACATAACGCAAACTCAGGTCACACTTACCATATAGAAACGTCCTACTCCAGTCGTGATTGCGAATCAGTTTCTGGTTGATCGACTACTTCAGACGTTTCATTGTCGGACTCGGGCTCGAATTGATACGGTAAAATCGATGCTATCTTTTCTGTCCATACATTGTATACAGTGTCTTGCGAATTGATAGCTGTCATTCAGTTTGGCGATGGGTGCGCCCAGTAGACCAATCACAAAGGATTGGGCCGTCTGACCAATCAGAGCAGTGCAGGCTCACGGAAAGGAGGGGTTTAGAGAGACTGATTCTCTGAACTGCTTCTAACGAATCGTTTACAAAACATTCAAAACTCAGGTGAAATTAAATGTATATTATGAGAAAACTAAAGTGTTTTTTGACCTTGCATGCATGTAAACCTGTTGTAGGAGACTCCCAAAACAATTTTAGGAACCTTGACCAACTAGCAATTAGCCAAGGGTAATCGGTCTTACTTTTCAGATCCACATTAGACAAATCAATTTTATATAACTGACTTAAAAGGTATGAAGAGTATTAAAGAAAACAATTAGATGACTAACTTGTAAGATTAGTCTAAGCTGTTTATGCAATACACTTAGATGTGACTCAAGTGAAGTCCGTCTTTCAATATCATTTTGTGGGATTCTTTCACCTGTAGTATAGGTAAAAATCCACTTGCTTACTAACTAAAAGAGAAATTAAAAGGATAGTTCACCCAAAAAATATATATTTTCTTTTTTTCCACAGAAGTAAGAGTAAATGCCTGAATTTGAGCAGTATGTATCTCATGCTTGATCTCAATTTATTCTCTCTTTTAAAGGATAAATTATTTAAACGTACAAGTTGGTAATAATGAAAGCAAGAATTATGAAATGAATTATGAATTGTTTGCCAAGATCAGTTGGTGTTTTAAAGCTGCAGTTATGAAGGACAGTGTTATGGTACTATAACAATCATTTACAGGACATTAAACTCAAGGTTTGATGGATTCTCAATGAGTCACAACCTTTTTTTAATCAGTACGGTATTTTTTATATTTGCTCTGCAAATGTGCCATGAAGCCTTGTAAAGCATTTCAAGGATCTTCTTGGTTCTATAGATCATACAATTCCAGCACGCTTGGAAAAACCATCTAGTGGGGACAATAAAGCAGCTTACATCATATAGAGAAACTTACGAAAATGTTAATCTGTTTCACTGAGATTCATACCTGCAGTGTTAGAGTTTATATTGTCAATGTGTATGTGCAGCATGCTATGCAATAAGATAATTGGTATAACTAGTTGGCAAAATCATAAGATATCATATGAGTTGGTTCATACAAAACAGATGCAAAATGTAAAGGGAAAAAAAATCATTTCTAGTATGTGAAAAGGTGCCAATTTGTGATGATTTTGTGTGTGCTGGTTGATTGACTAGGTGGATGAAGTTCTTCCCATGCATAACTGACATAATTCCTGTGGGTGGAATTTGCTGGCTTGAGTCAAAATTATTGCCGTGGCCATTGAAAGCACGTCATAAATGTGGTACACAGACATTAGATTAAAATCAAAAGAGAGACTTTTGTCAGATGGCATTTTAAATCAGAACATGCATGCACCCTTAGACTCCATCTATACTTGTGTTGTATCTTTTTTAATATCAAAGTCACGAAATATCCATCTAGTTTGAATTACACTGTGAATTTATGTTCAGGATGAAATCAAGCAAACGGTCTCGGCTCCCTGTTCGTCAGAGATCAGAGCTTCACATATTTCTTTTCCACTATGACAATGATATATATTATTCATACTATTCAAATCTCACAAACAAGCTCAACAAGTAAAACCTTCATATTCGAATTTTCCATGTTTGTGTCCGTAAAGATGTTTGACGCAGTCTTTGTAATGGGGTTATACATCATTCTTGGCAATGCATTCCAACAGAGCAATCTATCACAAAGAATTACGCTGCTGTATTATTTACAAACATATGATTTAAAAGTCTAAATTCCACCCAGAAGCCTGGCAGTTCTTTTTGTGCCATATAATTGTCTACGAGTGAAGCAAACAGAAACTTGGAGGGAATTTTCACAAGCTTCTTTATGGAATAATTGTCCGAAACTAATGCATTTTCTCTTTAACATTTCTCTCCCAAAGCTCAATGTCCATTCCATACACAGTCTTTACCTGGAGGAAGGAAACCTCAAAAAAAATGGAATGATCAAATTCAGAAAGCTGAGCAGGACTTTAGCCAGAGGGACAAGCTCATGGTCAAGCTCAAGTTCCATAATCGGAATATTATTCAAGCCACAATGATGATCTCTGTGACATGAAATATGAGGTGCCAAGAGGCAAACGTATGAGCTCTAAATCATGAAAGGGGGTTTTCAAAGTACAGTTTATGAAACAATGCCTAAATAGCACTGTTCAGATCAGTCTGTTTAATAAAAAGAGGGAATCGCATTTACTCGTTTTATTAATTATAAAGACTATGCTAGATTTTGTATGGTTTCTGCAGAAAATGTTAGTGCAAAACTCACTCCCACAATTCTAGATGTTGTGGCAGTGAGTTTCCATTATCATTCTCTATGATATTCTGTAAATCTATGGGATTACAATTATATAGGATATTTTAAACTGTAGAGAGAAAAAAGAAAGCTGCCAGTATTTTTTGAATCACATGACCAATGCTATTTTCATCCTCTGATTCATCATCTTATAAAGGGTTTAAGCTCAGCTAATCAGTGAATCACTCTATATCAATTCATAAATTCTCATTAAACACCCACCCAGTGTGTTATATGGCATCATCCTTCAGTGGAATTCATTTATAATATGATCTACAGCTGACAACACAAGGGAACAAGGCCTTTGAATTAAATAAGTGCTCGTATGAGCAGTCAAGAATAGACATGCCAGTATTAAATCCAAACGGACTTACATTGATATCTATGGAAGCTCATTTCTGCCACTGAATAAAAAATAAAAAAAGGCAATTGCAACTTTTTATCTCACAACTGCGAGTTACAAAGTCAGAATTGCGAGATATAAAGTCACAATTCTGAGGGAAAAAAAGTCAGTCTTTTTTCCCCTCAGAATTGGACTTTATAACTTGCAACTGTGAGTTTATATCTTACAATTGCAAGAAAAAGTCAGAATTGTGAAAAAAAAGTCAGAATTGCAAGTTTATATCCCGCAATTCTGACTTTATTTCTCGCAATTGTGAGTTTATATCCCGCAATTCTGACTTTATTTCTCGCAATTGTGAGTTTATAGCCCGCAATTGCGAGTTTATATCCCCAATTCTGACTTTATTTCTCGCAATTGTGAGTTTATATCCCCAATTCTGACTTTATTTCTCGCAATTGTGAGTTTATATCCCCAATTCTGACTTTATTTCTCGCAGTTATGAGTTTATATCCCGCAATTGTGAGTTTATATCCCCAATTCTGACTTTATTTCTCGCAATTGTGAGTTTATATCCCCCAATTCTGACTTTATTTCTCGCAATTGTGAGTTTATATCCCGCAATTCTGACTTTATTTCTCGCAATTGTGAGTTTATATCCCGCAATTGTGAGTTTATATCCCCAATTCTGACTTTATTTCTCGCAGTTATGAGTTTATATCCCGCAATTGTGAGTTTATATCCCCAATTCTGACTTTATTTCTCGCAATTGTGAGTTTATATCCCGCAATTGTGAGTTTATATCCCCAATTCTGACTTTATTTCTCGCAATTGTGAGTTTATATCCCGCCATTCTGACTTTATTTCTCGCAATTGTGAGTTTATATCCCGCAATTCTGACTTTATTTCACGCAATTGTGAGTTTATATCCCGCAATTGTGTTTATATCCCCAATTCTGACTTTATTTCTCGCAGTTATGAGTTTATATCCCGCAATTGTGAGTTTATATCCCCAATTCTGACTTTATTTCTCGCAATTGTGAGTTTATATCCCGCAATTGTGAGTTTATATCCCCAATTCTGACTTTATTTCTCGCAATTGAGAGTTTATATCCTGCCATTCTGACTTTATTTCTCGCAATTGTGAGTTTATATCCCGCAATTCTGACTTTATTTCTCGCAAATGTGAGTTTATATCCCGCAATTGTGAGTTTATATCCCGCAATTCTGACTTTATTTCTCGCAATTGTGAGTTTATATCCCGCAATTCTGACTTTATTTCTCGCAATTGTGAGTTTATATCCCGCAATTGTGAGTTTATATCCCCAATTCTGACTTTATTTCTCGCAAATGTGAGTTTATATCCCGCAATTGTGAGTTTATATCCCCAATTCTGACTTTATTTCTCGCAATTGTGAGTTTATATCCCGCAGTTGTGAGTTTATATCCTGCCATTCTGACTTTATTTCTCGCAATTGTGAGTTTATATCCCGCAATTCTGACTTTATTTCTCGCAATTGTGAGTTTATATCCCGCAATTCTGACTTTATTTCTCGCAATTGTGAGTTTATATCCCGCAATTGTGAGTTTATATCCCCAATTCTGACTTTATTTCTCGCAATTGTTTATATCTCACAATTCTAACTTTATTTTTTCGCAGTTGCGAATTTATATCTCACAATTCTGACTTTATTTCTCGCAATTGTTTATATCTCACAATTCTGACTATTTCTCACAATTCTGACTTTATTTCTCGCAATTGCGAGTTTATATCTCACAATTCTGACTTTATTTCTCACAATTCTGACTTTATTTCTCGCAATTGTGAGTTTATATCTCACAATTCTGACTTTATTTCTCGCAATTGTGTTTATATCTCGCAATTCTGACTTTATTTCTCGCAATTGTGAGTTTATATCTCACAATTCTGACTTTATTTCTCACAATTCTGACTTTATTTCTCGCAATTGTTTATATCTCGCAATTCTGACTTTATTTCTCGCAATTGCAAGTTTATATCTCACAATTCTGACATTATAGCTCGCAATCGCGATTCAATTATGAGAAAAGAAGCCAGAATTGTGAGAAAAAAGTCAGAATTGGGAGTTTATATCTCGCAATTCTGACTTTATTTCTCGCAATTCTGACTTTTTTTCTTGCAATTGTGAGTCAGTTATGAGAAAAGAAGTCAGAACTGTGAGATGTAAACTCACAATTGTGAGAAAAAAAGACAGAATTGTGAGATAAAAAGTCACAATTACCTTTTTATTTTATATTTACTGGCAAAAACAAGCTAGATATCACATAGACCTGAGTGTAGACTCTTTTGACTTGGGCTAATAAATAACCTCCCCAGCAACCACATAGAAACACACTAAAAAGATCTCAGAAGCAAGCATGAAGCATTGCCTCAGAAACCTCCCGCAGCACCCTAGCACTGCAGTGGTGAGTTTTGCACAGGTAAGCACCACTCATATATTCTTCAGAAAATGTAAAAAACTAGTTTTTGGGTTATTGCTGTTAACTCTGACCTTCCATCACTCCAACAACTAAAAATAGTCTAAAACATTTAGCAGTACATTAAATATCTGTATTGTGCAAAATCATTTGCTGGAACCAACATAACATCTTTTACTCTTCAAAACTCTGAAATCAAAGGAAATGTTCATCTAAGTAATCCAAAGCACTTCAATACAGCTGGAACATTTCTCAGAATGCACTTAAAAGTTAATAGCGATTCAGTTCTGAATGCTTAACGCACTCTGGATTGCACCCAGTTGCTATTTCTATCCTTTATCTATCCTCTTCTATCCTCTATCCTAAAGTTCAAATAAATGCTGTTCTTTTAAACTTTCTATTAATAAGGAATCCTAGAAAAAAGGGCAGTCCATAAAAATAGGGCCTGATGTACTGTTAATATAAAGGAATTTTGCGGTATTTTGAATTTTGTATGGCAGAAAATTAACAATACCTTTTCCCTTTTTCTACAGATTTTGATTGCTAAAGCATGGATTTACATCAGCTAGACAGAAATATGTGGAAATTTCTGAGATAGTACAGCAAGGTGAGGTACAAGACATTGTGCTGCATTTGCATCGCATGCATTTCAAGGTCAAAGCAGGAGATTCTTGGAGGTGCTATTCTTTCTCTAAGTGATTAGACTAATGTTTTTATGCCTGAGGGCCAAAATATCATACAGAATATCGTAGAGACTTGAAGATGGGCTCTGTTGACCTAGTCTAGAGAACAACCACTTGGCAACCACCTAGAACACCCTAGCAAGCCTATAGCAAAGTGCTAAAAACCATTCACAATACTTCAGCATCGTGGTGGCGAGTTCTGCACAGACACACTGTTATAGATTATCTAGATTATTATTCTTATTTTTCTCTATTAACATTCACTCCATCTTCCTTCTTATCTCTCAGTGTAACTTTACTGATTTTGCACATTTGAGCAAATAAAAGATAGCCATCGCAGCGTATCTGCTTACTTCGGTTCATTTGAACTTTAAAACGTTTCTCTGATCAGAGACTAAATCGGGAGCTGCTGTAATGGGTTTTACAGCCATGCACTGAATGTGAAAATAAACCTCCTGTGAGAGAGTCCGGGTACGAGGAGGAACACTGAGCTTGTTCACATTGGCTAACAAATGCATCTATTCATTACATCAGCATGCAGAAGGGCTCAGATACAGCCCAGATTCTGCTCAGATAAACACACACACACACACAGTGTGTACGCAAAGATGGTGCGTCTCCTGCTGTCATGGACTAATTTTGCCGTCCACATCATATCATGTGGTGTCTAATCTTTTGAGAATTTTTTGTTGTGGTTGTTGTTGTTTGTATTATGAACATATACTGCAAAAATGGCACATTTAGTCCAACATTCTGCCATCAGATGAATACATTAAAGGGGCTACATGTAGAATTCAGAAACCTTTGTTAGTAGCGACACCTGTGGCCGTTAAGTGAACTAGCCGGCAACTTATTGCTCGTGCTCGTACTCGTCCACACATAACGTACAAGACACTGAAGTTCTTTTTTTGTTTTTTGCTTAGAAGTAAAAAGAAGTTGGAAATACATTTGCAGCGATATACTGTTAACGATTTAAAAATTTAGTTCAGAGAGCAAATTAGAACACATTTCAGTGCTGATTGTTGTGTGAATCTGTTACATTGTTACATTGAACCCCACATCAAACCTCCAGTTAAAGCTGCATTTCATTTCACATGCAAAGACAGCATTTATGCATGGAGTTTTCTGCTGCTGTGCCTTTAAGACATCCATTTAACTCTAAGGGTCAGCGAAAGGGTGGAAAATGGTCATAAACTATACTATGGATGTTTTGGCACACAGACAAAAAAAAAAACTTTTCTGACATTATAAGTAAAGAAATGCATTACATGACCCCTTTAAAAGATAATGCCACCTCATTAATCTCCTTGACTCGGGCATGATTGGGAATTTCTGGCACGTTGTGCCACCCATAGAAGGCTTAAGCGATGCCACAGGGCACAGCTCCTATTGAGACTCAAAATTAAAACACCGGCCTCCCTCTGCCTGTGGATTTATGAGGAAGATTTCAAAGCTCAATAACTGTGTGCAAATGGCCAAACTCTCAAACTATTCTGCTTTATAGCATCATTTTAGCAGAGCTTATGTGGTGTGACCGTACAACCAGCCCTGTTCACGCAGCTCAACTTTATCATTAATTCATTACCTGACCTTTCGGAGGGGTAGTTAGTTGCTCTGGGACGGTTCTAGGTTGCTACTCGCTACTCTCTTGAATTTAGGGCAGTATTTTCATAAAGCACACTATGTCAGCAAAATGCAGAGGAAGTAAATTATGGTGGTTCAATCTATAAGGTACTTTATTTTAAAACTTGAACCACCACCTTAGTTTATATTATATATGTGACCCGTGTAAATAAAGTAATGCATTGCTATATAACATATATCTATATCTATATATCTATATATCCATATATAACACCGATTATCTCTTCATCACGGCACCTGGATATATTAGGCAGCAAGTGAACATTTTGTCCTCAAAGTTGATGTGTTAGAAGCAGGAAAAATGGGCAAGCGTAAGGATTTGAACGAGTTTGACAAGGGCCAAATTGTGATGGCT
Source organism: Mylopharyngodon piceus (assembly GCA_039654765.1). Classification (NCBI taxonomy): domain Eukaryota; kingdom Metazoa; phylum Chordata; class Actinopteri; order Cypriniformes; family Xenocyprididae; genus Mylopharyngodon; species Mylopharyngodon piceus. The sequence continues at coordinate 2,959,801 of CM077453.1, read as the reverse complement.
AGACAACTGGGTCAGAGCATCTCCAAAACTGCAGCTCTTGTGGGGTGTTCCCGGTCTGCAGTGGTCAGTATCTATCAAAAGTGGTCCAAGGAAGGAACAGTGGTGAACCGGTGACAGGGTCATGGGCGGCCAAGGCTCATGGAGCGAAGGCTGGCCCGTGTGGTCCGATCCAACAGACGAGCTACTGTAGCTCAGATTGCTCAAGAAGTTAATGCTGGTTCTGATAGAAAGGTGTCAGAATACAGAAAGGTGTCAGTGCATCGCAGTTTGTTGCGTATGGGGCTGCATAGCTGCAGACCAGTCAGGGTGCCCATGCTGACCCCTGTCCACCGCCGAAAGTGCCAACAGTGGGCACGTGAGCACCAGAACTGGACCACGGAGCAATGGAAGAAGGTGGTCTGGTCTGATGAATCACGTTTTCTTTTACATCACGTGGATGGCCGGGTGCGTGTGCGTCGCTTACCTGGGGAACACATGGCACCAGGATGCACTATGGGAAGAAGGCAAGCCGGCGGAGGCAGTGTGATGCTTTGGGCAATGTTCTGCTGGGAAACCTTGGGTCCTGCCATCCATGTGGATGTTACTTAGACACGTACCACCTACCTAAGCATTGTTGCAGACCATGTACACCCTTTCATGGAAACGGTATTCCCTGGTGGATGTGGCCTCTTTCAGCAGGATAATGCGTTCTGCCACAAAGCAAAAATGGTTCAGGAATGGTTTGAGGAGCACAACAACGAGTTTGAGGTGTTGACTTGGCCTCCAAATTCCCCAGATCTCAATCTAATCGAGCATCTGTGGGATGTGCTGATCAAACAAGTCCGATCCATGGAGGCTCCACCTCGCAACTTACAGGACTTAAAAGATCTGCTGCTAACATCTTGGTGCCAGATACCACAGCACACCTTCAGGGGTCTAGTGGAGTCCATGCCACGACGGGTCAGAGCTGTTTTGGCAGCAAAAGTGGGACCAACACAATATTAGGAAGGTGGTCATAATGTTATGCCTGATCGGTGTATATATATATATATATATATGGCACATGGCCTTTATGTGGGTTATTGCTTCGTTATTTTTCCCCAAGGCTGACATTAGCACTATAGGTTTACACTGTTACACAGTTCTGACAGTGCAAATCACATTATAATCTGTAGAGTAATGCCATGGTTCAGCACTCTGTCATCTTATGTATAGTTACATGAAAAAGAGCTGTACCTATAGCCATGAGAGACATGTAACATGTGTCTGAGAGACTGCAGTACATGATGATGTGGTATTACTTACACTTTCAGTTCATGCACAGAGCATCACTCATATTAACCTACTCTTAAAGGTCAAACAACAAAGTAAAGATGAAACCGCTAGACCGACATCTAACCTGGAAGAAATACCCAAAGAAAGTCCACAAAGGCATTATGGGTTCGAGTTCAATTCCCATAGCTCCAATTTCAGAACTTCTCGAGTTGTTATTTGCTTTCAGTGGAGATTCTGAGTGAGCTTTTCTGAGAGTCTCATATGTGGGCGGGCGGCAGTAAGCCGAAGAGGAGCCACAAATACAACAGATCTGTGAAAAGCCCTAAGATCTGCACATGCACTTTATAAAGAAGTTTGACATTCTGCTCCTGATGGTAACCTCAAAGAGGAAAAACAAGAGAATCACATTGGATTCAATCCATCAATGTGATGAAATCTATCGCTGAAGGTAGATAGAGCAAAAAATGAACTCGAACAACTCTGAAGAAATGTAAGTGGTGTTTGCCCATGCAAAAAGGACAAACAAAGATTCCAGTGTGTTGTATGAAGGTGCTAAGGTGTTCTGGGTGGCTGCTAGGTGAAGCGCATCCCAAGCCTCCAGAATTGTCTAGTCTCCAGACATGGCTTCATTGCAAGTCTGTGGGAGTTACAGTGTTAATAACAATAACAAAAAATGATTTCAGAGACAAGACATACTCAGACCAGGCTTTCTCATTTGATTGACAGCTAGAATTAGCTGCCAGTGTATATATATATGTCCTTGAGCAACGCTTCAGTTCATCAATTTAAATAAAAGATGGCAAACAGATGAAGACCATTTGATAGTCACCATCAAACAGTCATTTCAGAGCAGTCCAGAAATCAGAAAAAAGCATTTCAGCTGCAAGTATGCTGTTGATGGGGTGAGCTATTGTACTGTTTTCATATTATGAATACAATAGCAAGAGCTGCATGCTAGAACATAACTTATTAATTTGTTCACGCTATACAAACAAACACGCCAGAGTGTTGCTGTACTGTACGCTCATAAAGGACATGACACATAAAGCGAGGCTGTCATCCACTCATTTCACAATATCCATGCAATGTATTCAAAAGGTTCTCCTCTTCCCCACCACAACACAAGGGCAATGCTAGAATCCCTGTGAATGCATTAATGAGCCTGTGGTTCGTTTTAAGCATATTGACAGAGACATTCACAGAAAGGTTAGCAAATACTGCGTTGTTCTGATCAAACAGTTTGCCATTTACAATCTCACCAAAATATAGACTCACACAAGCTGTATAAAGATATTCTATTCAAATTATGTTAGCTTTACTTCCAGGTTTGTGGGTTGACTTTGGAAAAATCTACAGGTTACAATCAATTAGCATATGCAAATCAAACCCAGGCTCGTTACTACAAAATTACGTCCTTCGTGCAAGTTGTGTGACATTTTTGAAAGTGAAATGTTCAGTGAGTGGCACTGAAAGTGGATTCAGTTTTAGATGTTTGAGCAAAAGGTTAATGACAAGGTTAAAGTCCCCATGGAGTTTTTTTGCTTTGTTTTTGCTATGTTAGCCTTATCGTTATCTATAAGCTAGTGTGCTCCAAAACAATGACAAAATTCACATTTAGAAGATATAAGCATTCAAAACTTACAGTCTCTCACTTCCGCCAATATGGATCAATGATTTTTTTTTCCCCATTTCAAAAAATGGATCAATGATTTTGATGACTGATCACTTCAGTTTCTCATCAGATTTTCTGTCCAATCAAATGCTTTCTAGAATCTAAAGCATCCCGCCCCCTACATTATAAATAGACGCTGAAGCTGCGGCTGAAATCGGTCACTTGTTCACACATTTACTATTTTCTACATGGTGAATGGCACATAGTGCACTATATAGGGGATAGGGAACGTTTCAGACAGTGTAAATATGCTTTCCATTTGGTTGAATGAAGTCTGGTCTGGTGTCACGCGAACGTCCACAAACAGTCTGCTCCATCTATTTTAAAGCAACATGGAGGAGATTAGGAGGAGAAACGGTTAGAGATTAGAAGGAAACTAAAGCTTTATACCGAGCTCAAGGGCTCTGGCCGAGCTGTGACTAAAACAAAAACGCTATTGGCTATTTTAAAAAAGGGGAGGAGCTGTTCGATATGTCCCACCCTGTCTTCCTGTTTCAGTGGAAATTATGTCATTGAATAATGCTGCGTGTTTCAAGGCACTTCAGTGGGCCTTTAAAGCTCTATCGTGTTTGAAAACTACACTAAACCTTGCCCTACACCTAACCGATGGTGTTAGCAAAATCAAACGTGAGATAAAAACACATTCGCTGAAGAAATCATGACATTTTAGCTTTTATACACCTTTTTGCTAACATTTAGCATTTTAGATTATGGGAGGCACTTCCGGTTTGGGGAAGTTCCACTGAAAAAGACTGAAACAAATCATTTCAAATCATAAGGTTGCGTAAGGAATAACTGATGACAGGCCGTTGAACTATTAGAAAAATAATGCACACCCAAGGTGTATAATACCAAGTATACAATAAGAACTTATAGCAAGAGCTCTTCTTTTCCTCCTGATTTTTTTTTCTTTCTTTTTTTAACCTTTGCATTCCCTTGTAACAGTATGAACAAATACTGAGGTCAGCTCTCCCAATTTAATTGACAATATATCCCATGAATAATTCACTGGAATGCATAAGAATCTCTCGATTTCTCCCCAAATCCTCACTCTCTTTCCAGGTTTGTTTTCACACGGATGCTTTAAAATGTAATTGTCTCCCTTTTTCACTACTAATCCCTATTAGCAGTGTTTACTAATGTTTCTAAAGCAGGTAAATCTGTCAAAATGACAACTTTGGAATATTATCACTCAATGTTCAGTTAATGAACATTTTTGAACAACCTACAATACAGACATTACAGTGATATTCAGCACGTCCATATTGATGCGGAAATAATCAATCTTTTATGGTCTGTTGTAGTAGCTAACTCTTGTTAATGCTTTTAAACGTTTAAATTTCCATTTAATTAGTTGAAGCATGAGTAGAATAATGTCATCTCATTGTACCTAGTTTTTGGGGTACTTCATAGAGCGAACCTTTCACGATGTTTACATCCAACATTGTGAATTTAAATTATGCGCAAAATTGGAATATCACATAAAACATTTGCGAATAAAGCTCCGTTTCCATCCACTGTGCCGAACCGAAGAGAACTAAATCGTCAATCCCTGATAAACTGGCGCTAAATATCACTAAGAAACATGGAAGTTGCTGCAGTAGGAGAAGCCGCTGTATAAAATAATTTGGTAACACTTTACAATACAGGTGCACTAATATGCATTAATTCATGCTTAACTAATGCACAGATAATCATGTTTTAATGTATGACTCATGAAGAACTAAACCATTAATTAATGATTACTGCATCAGCAACTAATAAAGAGTCTATATGAATAATTCCTTAATAACATATTTTATTAACTAATAGTGTAAGTTAATGTGTTAATTACCACAATGGGTTGAAGCCATGTACTTCAACTTCCAGCTGTCCGCTTTAATTAATCATTAACTAATGATTTGCAAATGTATCATTATGTTATGACTTTACTTGTTGAGGCACATGACTATTAACTAATTGTTAAGTAATATGTCAGTATTGTTTTGACATCTACACTAAGCCATGGATTTCAATTTCCACACTCTAAAAAATGCTGGGTTAAATATGGACAAACCCAGGGATTGGGTTGTTTTCACCCAGCCATTTTTTTTTTCAAACAATTTTGGGTTTATTTTAAGCCAGCCATATAGTAATATAATACTATAATATAGTATTATATTATAATATAGTAATATAGTAATAGAACATGGAGCCGGGCACTGCTATTTCGTAACACTGTGTCAAGACCGGACAAAGACAATAGAACCCATTATAATCAGTGATAGTGATACTACACTGGGTGCGCAACAAAACGTCATAACAAACACAAAAAAAACGTCACTTCTGTTATGAAGGACAAATGGACTTGCAATGGTCTGTCATGTCCAGTGTAGACAGCTGTTGCGGCATGACTCGATAATGGTCGCGTCCAGTTTAAACACAGTGCAACATCAATCTGTAGTTCAGATTCTGGTGTGCTGATATTTGTGTGCAGCCCAACTTACCCATCCTTCAAACACATTCTCTCTCATTACACTCACTGCATGTGTAACTGTCAAAACCCATAAATGACATATTACTTAACAATTAGTTAATAGTCATGTGCCTCAACAAGTAAAGTCATAACATAATGATACATTTTCAAATCATTAGTTAATGATTAATTAAAGCAGACAGCTGGAAGTTGAAGTACATGGCTTCAACCCATTGTGGTAATTAACACATTAACTTACATTTTTAGTTAATAGAATATGTTATTAAGGAATTAATACATTAATGTATAAATTAGGTCAGCCGGAACCGGGAACACTTCCTATAACACCTGATGTACTCGTTACATCAGAAGAAGAATGGCATCTACGCTAATATTAGTCTTTCTGGTTATCCCGAGGTTCACCGTAGTCAACCGGATCCAGGCCGTATCCAGGTGAGACCAAGGACCTGCGCCTTGACACGACCACAACGCAGCCCTGAAGTATCAGCAGAGATTGAGTCAACTAGATCATCCACTGTGAGGGCCTCATCGACACGACAGCCACGACACAGTTCCTCAACAACTGTCCATACCGGCGTGATGAATACGATCCTCAATTGGATGGAACTGGAATAAATACTTTGAATGTTGCGATCCTATTGGACTTACGATGGCAACCTGAATCGTAACAAAGCACTGTTGGCCAGAGGAGAACTGGCCCCCCGACTAAGCCTGGTTTCTCCCAAGGTTTTTTTCTCCATTTAAACACCTATTTGCCACTTGTCTGCCACCTGATGTCACCTGATGGAGTTTGGGTTCCTTGCCGCTGTCGCCTTTGGCTTGCTTAGTTGGGGACACTTGACATTTGACTTGACATTTGATATTCGACAGTGCTTTGATCTGCCTGCATTGACACTATTCTTTAAGAGCTGCTGTGCAGCCAAATAATGTACCAGTTATCAATGTAAAGCTGCTTTGACACAATCTACATTGTAAAAAGCGCTATATAAATAAAGGTGACTTGACTTGACTTGACATTATGACACATTTAATTAATAACAATTCATATAATAAATTATTAGCGCGTAGACGAAACGCAGTAAAGTTATCTTGCCGCATCAAAAATGAATATTCTGTCATTAATTTCTCACCCTCATGTCGTTCCACACCCGTAAGACCTTCGTTCATCTTCAGAACACAAATTAAGATATTTTTGATGAAATCCGATGGCTCAGTGAGGCTTCCATTGACAGCAAGATAATTTACACTTTCAAACACACAGAAAGGTACTAAAGACATATTTAAAACAGTTCATGTGACTACAACCTTAATGTTACCTTAATGAACCAGTTCATGTGGTTCAACTTTAATGTTATGAAGCGACGAGAATACTTTTTGTGAGCCAAAAAAAAAAAAAAAAAAAAATCACGACTTTTCAACAATATCTAGTGACGGCCGATTTAAAAAAAACTGCTTCGAATCTTTTGTTTCGAATCAGTGATTCAGATCGTGTGTCAAACTGCTGAAATAACGTGACGTCATTATTTTTTGTTTTGTTTTTTTGGCACACAAAAAGTATTCTCGTCGCTTTATAATATCAAGGTAGAACCACTGTAGTCACATGAACTGTTTTAAATATGTCTTTAGTAGCTTTCTGGGCATCTGAAAGTGTAAATTATCTCACTGTCAATGCAGGCCTCACTGAGCCATCGGATTTCATCAAAAATATCTTAATTTGTGTTCTGAAGATGAATGAAGGTCTTACGGGTGTGGAACGACATGAGGTTGAGTAATTAATGACATTATTTTCATTTTTGGGTGAACTAACCCTTTAACAGAAGTTACTCCCATAATTTGTGCAAAGCATCATGGGGCATAGGAAAAAGTTGGATAACGACTCTTATCGTACATGCAATGCTGTACCAGGTGAGCTGCTGAACAAGTTTACTACAGTTATGTTTCCATACACCTATTTCTATGGGCATTTTGGGATATTGCATAAAAAACACTGGATGGAAACGCATACATTCTAAAAAAACGTATGCGCTTAACTGAGTCGGATAAATGTTTTATGCGATACGAAAACATGCGCATAAAGATGGAAACTCATTTACCAAATTAATTCCTTGATGCGCATCAAAAAATATGTGACTTTGCAATGGGACAGCATAACTGGACCAACCAGTGGACCGATCTCGTTGCACAGAATCTGAAATGCTGTTTTGGTTGTTCTGAAATGCCTGAGCAAAGTCTGTCATCAAAGTGGTTCAGTATAATTACCTCTCAAAACTGTCTTACACGACTGCGTTCCCAAACAGCTGACATCCGTCTCTGAAACCAAGATAACATGACTGAATTTATTGCATTTTATGCACACTCTGGGGCGCAAGTGTACAAAAATGATTATACAGTGGTTTCCCCTAATTTTCTTAGTGATATTTAGTACCAGTTTATCAGGAAGTGATGATTTTGTTCTCTTCGACTCACTGAATGGAAACACTGCTTTATTCGCAAATGTTTTATGCAATATTCCAATTTTGCGCACAAGTTAAATTCGCAACTTTGGATGGAAACATAGTTTCTGTCAGAAAAGTCATATGTGGAGCTGGATATTTGATGCAAACATCAAAATGCATTAGTTTACAAATCATGCACTGTGGTAAAAAGTTTGTCAAGGTCATAACAGCAAGGAAAGTAAGTTTTTATTAATCAATAATCTGCCAGGGGCGTTTCCTCCGAGGCCTCCTCAAAAAAAAACTGGATGAGAAATGAATCCATATTACATATAAAACAACACAAATATTACAAATTATGACATTAAAAAGAGCACAAGTCACTCGTATTTCTAAAGGAACACTGCCCAACAGCGACACCCGCAGGTGAAGTTACAGCAGGAGTCATGCCTCCCTTTCCACTCATAGAAAACCATTAGACCCCCTATAACGTGTGGTGGGTTTTGTGGGGGTAATTGAGAATGAATGGGGGAAAGTCACGTGAGAGGAGGCAAAGTCTCCATCGCGTAATGATTGGATGTAATTGGATATGATTGGTTTGTGTGATAAATCCCGCCTCTTGTTTACGTGCACGTTCCGCACGTCAGTTTGAATGAACAAATGATGGCGTCAATGGGAAGACTAATTGAAAAGTAAGTAAACATTTACCCAGTTAGATATCACCGCTTTATGTCACGTCAAAATCAAACTTGAAATGGGCTGAAAACATGATGACTGCGGGGGGTTTTAGTGCAATCAGCTTGGTGAAATTAAAAATACATCTTCATGTCTGTGACAGACGGTGTTTACGGAGCATGACTGATGATCCAAAATAGCCTAAGTTGACTATTAAAAAGAAAAACACCAATACACAAATAAAATATATTGTTTAAATTGTTACAGCCTTTAGTTATTATTTTGGAATGAATGTAGAAATGCTTAAAACACTAACTTGATGAGATTGTATTGTAATAAATGTTCTATTCTTTGTTAATGTAAAATTACAAAATAGAATTGTATTTGGTTTCTTTTTTCTTTTTTGATGTAATGTTCATTTAACAAGGAAGATGTGTCAACGTTAAGAGTAATGCACATGAATTTACATTTGATTCATAAAAAATTAAAAAATGTGCCGCCTCATTTCAGAACACCAATGCACGCCACTGTAATCTGCATATGTAAAAGTTGTTGGGGTTTTACTGCCAGAAGTGTTCGATTCAATCGCAAACTGCAGTGAACTGTATGTATAGATATGAAAAAGTTTGAATCATTGATTGTTATTTTCCTGTTTATGAAGCTGCTTTGAAACAATATGTATTGTATAAAGGGCTACTGTATAAATTGACCTGACTTGTTTTGCTCACCAATAGGCCAAAAACGCAAATCACAAATTGTCTCAGCAAAAGAGTTTGTTCTACACCCTTAACCTTCAGTATCAAACTTAAGCTCATAACTCATCCCACATCTTTTTTGCTACAGGCATGAATTACTCCTCAAATCATGCAGCTATTACTTTTCTAAGCAATCAGATATGCAGCTTATGGATAATAAACAGCTGAAAGTGCATTAAATTGACTGGATACAAGTCATATCTAGAGACTAGAATAGATACTGACCTAGCAACAACAAGAAACCCTAGCAACCACATAGCAACGTGTCAAAACCACACAAGGCACCTAGCATGGCAAGCACCGGTGCTTGAACTAACATAACCTTATTCTTTCAACCTCTTCAAAATCTCTCACCGTCTGAAACCACAGGAGACTGGTCATTTAAGTCATCCAAAACACTTCATTAAAATATATCTTAGCTTAATATTAAAGTTATATCAGCTACAGAGATGAGTCAAGAGAGGTGATGTGGAGTAATCGGTGAGTCAGTATTGAGAGTCGCCGTATGAGACGGTGAAAGAAAGTCTTTGAATCGGGTGCATTTCAAGGTTGAAGTGGGTCTGACAGACATTCATTTGAGATTAAGAATAAAACCTGAGGGGGAAAGAACAATGTCACACTGCTGGTGGACTCAGAAAACACTCTCCTCTACATTTTGGAGGAACTTGTTTGATGTCTTCTTTTTTAGATGAGTTACAAAACTTTAAACTTGTGCAAAATAGTCAAACGCCTCAAGACAAATTTCTGAATGATTTTAAACTCTAAAAGTGGACTGGTCAGCCTGAATGGGAATGAGAAATGTTTGTTTGTTTTTCTTACCTACAAAGATACGATAAAATAAATCTTTCTTTCCTGTCCCAACTAACCAAAAAAGAAGTCATTGTCAATGCTTCATTTATTCTTTAAATCAAATCACAACAAATGCCTCTTTCATTTCTCAATTGTTTATTCTTAGCAGAAATAACATCGAATGAAGAGCAAAGGCAGTTCACACCAAAGACAATAACTAATAATTGCTCTAATTCTATGAGAATAGCAACCATAACGATAACGACCCAGAGGAATGATATTGTTGGAATCACATACAGAATTATCATTTTCCAGCTGATGAACGATAAAAACATTGACAGGCAATCAGAATCCACCCGAGTTTAAAAAGCGTGTGCATTTAAAGTGGAAAACACCATAACTGCGTGCGTGCGTATAATAAACAGAATGTTATCGTCTGTTGGTGTGGAAGCTAATATAGTTATCATTATAGTTATGGTTCTTTGTGTGAATGGCCTTAAAGGAACACTCCACTTTTTTTGAAAATAGGCTCATTTTCCAACTCCCCTAGAGTTAAACAGTTGAGTTTTACCGTTTTCGAATCCATTCAGCCGATCTCCGGGTCTGGCGGTACCACTTTTAGCATAGCTTAGCATAGTTCATTGAATCTGATTAGACCGTTAGCATCTCGCTCAAAAATGACCGAAGAGTTTCGATATTTTTCCTATTTAAAACTTGACTCTTCTGTAGTTATATCGTGTACTAAGAACGACGGAAAATGAAAAGTTGCGATTTTCTAGGCCGATATGGCTAGGAACTATACTCTCGTCCGGCGTAATAATCAAGGAACTTTGCTGCCGTACCATGGGTGCAGCAGGCGCAATGATATTAGGCAGCGTCTCTCACAAATGTCTCCATGGTTGCAAGGGTTGCAAGGTTGCAAGCAGGGGGTCACAGGCACTGCGTAATATCATTGCGCCTGCTGCACCCATGGTATGGCAGCAAAGTTCCTTGATTATTACGCCGGAAGAGAGTATAGTTCCTAGCCATATCGGCCTAGAAAATCGCAACTTTTCATTTTCCGTCGGTCTTAGCTCACGATGTAACTACAGAAGAGTCAAGTTTTAAATCAGAAAAATATTGAAACTCTTTGGTCATTTTTGAGCGAGATGCTAACAGTCTAATCAGATTCACTAAACTATGCTAAGCTCTGCTAAAAGTGGTACCGCCAGACCCGGAGATCGGCTGAATGGATTCGAAAACGGTAAAACTCAACTGTTTAACTCTAGGGGAGTTGGAAATTGAGCCTATTTTCAAAAAAAAGTGGAGTGTTCCTTTAAGTCTTCTGCTTTTTAGTTGTTTCTCTTGAGAAAACATAGTAATCTCACGTGTCTCCTGTAGAGTTTCAGAAGAGATCTCAACAATGCCACTATACACTGTAAAATATATATTATGTATACACACTGAAAAAAATTGCTGCTTGTTCAAATGACTTAATTAAAATGAGCTAAAGCAACACAATTCCTACACATTTTATCCTAATTTAATTTCATTGTGTTCAATCCTTAAATGTATCTAATATTGAAGTTTACTTAATCTGTTTGTGTTGGGATTACATGAATGAATTTTGTTACATTAACTGAACTGGGCGGTGCTTGTTAGTTCCCAGCATGCATTGCATATGGCTGGATCAAGAGAGAAAATGTTGAAATTAGATGTTATTTTATGGGTTTTGCAGTAAGATGAAAACGGGGGATGCTTGATATTGTTTAATAGTGTTCAGTGTTCACTTATATTGGAATTATTAGAATGTTTTAAAGTCCCCCTGTGGTGAAAATCAAGTTTTTAATGTTGTTAATGTCTTTTAACATGCTTTAAAACAATCTTATGCATGTTATTGTTATTGTGCTATGAATATATAGTATATATAGAAAAATATATAATATATATTGGAACTATTGATAGCTGTATAAGGGGTGGGAAAATAACAAGCTTTTGCTTCATCCCGCTCCTTTTCGGACACATGTAATTATTTGACGATTATTCTTAGATATTGTTTTTTCTTCTGTATGTGGTAACACACTTGTTGTATTTTTATATTTTATTTTATTTTTGTTGTTGTTGTTGTTGTTCAAAATAAAAAGAAAGAAAGAAAATCCATGTGCAAATTCATAAGTCAACACCATTGCTGTATATTTTCTATTTAAAACTGCAGTGAACCAAAGATAGTCTCAAACCCGCGGTTTGAAATCGCTGGTGTTTCTGACGTCACAAACTACCTTGTATACCAATCACGTCAACGTGCTGGTGGGCTTTAGCATAATCATTAACTGACCGCGCAAGAGTTTCAAAAGAAGGTTATCCCGGTTTATTTTTCTGTTGATATGAAAAATCGGGTAGATTTAGCGATATGGCGAGTGTATGATGCATATTACGATGTTATGATGAACTATATGCCTTTCTCCACTGACATCAAGGTGTTCAAAGCGTTTCTAAGGATACTGATTGTTAGAAGGCAGCTGTCTGACTCGTGAATGTGAACATGGTTTGTGTAACATTAGCAACACATTATTAGCTGTTTGATAATGTAGTCAAGCAATAGGCTAATCATATTAATTACCATTATGTGTCCGACATTGTAAAAAGCGATACTATTGTGCAGCGTTTACCTCAGTAAGTTGAACGAGTGGATCTCATCTGAGCTTGTGTGAGTGAGTGGAGGCGGGGCTAATTAGCATATTCATAGATCCTTGTATATTAAATGAGGCAAGTTACATTCAAGCTATTCTAAGGCATTAAGAATTTTTTTCACAGGAAAAAACATTTAAATATGTCATTTTGATTGCAGGGGGACTTTAAATTTCACTGGGTTACCATTGTGGAGAAGAGTGGAGCATTTGCTTAGGCTGTGGACTGGCACTTCACATTCAATTGCTGCTTCGCGCTGAAAGTTAGCATTAAACATGCTAGTGTGTTCGCTATCGTTAGTTAATAGGCTGTTGTCTACCAAGTACAGTCTAATGATTCAATCACATAACACATATATGAAGTTGAACTGAATAAATGAAAATACTGGATGAATGAATGAATGATTTGGATGAATGAATCATGTCAGGGAACCTCACAAAAATTCACTTTGAGACTACTTAATTTGGTCACTTAAAAATTACTTAATATCATCATGTTGAAGTTACAGGAACAAATGTGATGCCTGGGAATCTCCTTTTATTGTTTTTCATAATTTTTAATGCCAAAAAACACACATTTGACAGTAATTTTACTTTAAAATACATATAATGTATTGTCGTACATATATGGTATAACTAACAGTTAACCAATTAAGGTTTCTACTGAGGCATTTTTATGGTCTTTTTTTGTTAAAATGACAAACATTTATATGCTCAAATTTTCCAATATACCAAAGTCTGTGATTGAAAGTCAGAGATCATACTTTTCTCAGTTAATATCCATGCTAATTTTACAGCACTGCACTCTTGTGTGTCAACAACGGTCTGTTTTGAGACTTAAAAACCATTTTACATGAAGCTGAGAACTCAATTATGTCTCCTGAGTTATGCATGAGCAACCTCTAAGCAATAAAATTTTCCTTTTGGGTAAATGGTCTTCCACTTTGATATGTATTTTTTTTTTTTTTTTCCAGAGAGGATGGCGGAACAAATTATTTATTTTCAGTGACAGCACAATATGCTTAAGGTGTCACAATAAACTAAGCAATATGTCTTTCCTTTGGGACTGAGCCCAGAGCGCTGTCTAAAGTGAGAAATACGACGCTTTCCTTCAGTTTATTCAATTAAAATGCAATTGTAATTTATATACATTTACATGGATTTATTCCACATCAATGCCATATATAACATGGCTGTGTGGCCATAATGAGGAAAAACATCATGAATATTGGCATAAACGTTTTCTAATCTCACATGGCGTGGGATTTATATCGTCTATAACGTCTTTACAGTGCTTGAAATCATTTTATTCAATGCAACCCGCTGTGCTTACGACAGGAATATATGTAAAAAAAAATAAATAAATAAAAAAAATACGCATATTTTGGGTTCATTTTAAGCCAGAAATATAGTAATTTTTTATCAATAGTTGAGTTTAATGAAACAACCCAGAATGTTGGGTCAAACATTTAACCCAGCCAGCTGGGTTTGTCCAATTTTGACCCAGCGCTGGGTTGCCAAATAACCCAAATTGGCTTGTTTTTAACCCAGCATTTATTCTCAATACTTAGAACACATGTAATTCCAAATACCCTAAACAGCTTGAATTCAATGGAGGTTGACTGGAGTTCATAGGTTCACCATGCCATTTTGAGACAAAAGCTGTCTCGTTTCAGAATAGCTCGGCCTGTTGTGCGGTCAGAGAGTGGTTTTACTGATAAATTGCATCTTGTCACTTTCTGAGCACTATTCCCCATTCATTGAGATTGAAAAAGATTATCGATTAGGTAAATGTTTTAAGGGTTTCATGATGTGAACCGCAAAGAAGAACAAAAGCAAATTTGGAACAGGGCGTCTCTCATTTCTGTCCTTTCAGAACAAACCAAGTGAGGAAAAACTTGCTAAACACTCACAAGTGCCACATGAGGTCTTCAATCGATCCAAACGACTCATTCCTGAGGTTCCGTTCTCTCTTTCCTTATGCCTGCCAGCAACTAAAAGCTTTCTCATCTCACGCTCGTTCCAGACTCGTGGCCCTATTCCTGCAGCAGTATCAGCCGCGGCCCGGCGGCTCGCCTGTCTTCTGAACCATTTCTTAATTACTTTCAGACGAGACCTGACAGAGAGCGCTCCCTCTGATTAACTGGACGCAGCGAAAGCTAATACCTCCAGCTGCATTCATAAAGTCCATGAGGGGAGTTCTGGAGCATTGCAATGATATTGTTCTCCATTTTTTTCCATTGCTTTCCGCCATCTTGAATGAAGTGCGCTCTTGTTGTGCTCCCAGTGGGTCATTTTATGGCAAATCAGAGTAGTTTAAGCACTCACAGTGGGTGAAATTAAAATACACCCGCAGTCTATGCTGGAAGAGACTTTCAGAACGTGTATTAACACTAGGGAAACAACCTCCTGAATATGTTCATGCAGTGATTAAAGTGTGTTCATAAAGTGCAGCCGAGAAAAGTCTTTAAACAACTGTTGCACTGTTTACTCATTTACCCTCAGAGATTTTTGAAAAATCAATGTTTTTTGGTTACACTTTATTTTGATAGTCCACTTTAGACAATCTACTAACTATAAGTAACTTTGAAACTACATGTCAACTACCAGTCATTACCAACAATGAACAATATTTTCATAGAATTGATTAATCTAAATATTACTCATTTAATGTTAATTCCTGCAGTACATTTTGTTAAACTGAAAGTTGATGTTTTGTTTTTTTTGACAAATATGTCATACAGCTGATGAGCCAAGAAGAGTCTTTAAGCAAATACTAAAATACATAATGAAATAATGTGTATTACTTTAATAATTATCGCACAGTAGCACTTCAGACGACCTAATTTCAATTTCCCAAGTCTACGTCCTTTTCTGATCCTGTTCACTCCCTCCTTTCCTATAACTTCATATCTTTACTCAATTGTCCTATCCGATTAAAAGCCAAAAAAAAGACATCAACAACCTAGAGTTGAAATATGTAGAGAGAAACTGGCAGAAAAATAAAAGGTTATTGAACATCCAAAAATGCACTTCTCAGGCAGACAGAGAACTTTTGTGTAACAGAAACTGACCCTGACCTCTCCTATTTAACGGTTTGAGGTTTCATTATGGTTGTATAACATCATACATTTTAAATGCTATGCATTCAGTCAGCCTCAGTAATCTTATGGAGTTGAGGTGCCGTTTACAATATTGTTTTTGACATTAAAAGGTCAATACACACACACACACCCCTGCCATATACACACACAAACACAAAACACACACAAAAACCTTAGAGTATAACATGAAGACGCTTGATAAAGCAGAATAAAGTATGTATAAATGTCATGTCTTTCTCCAAGGATACTTTATTCCTGAATCAAAGAGTTTTTTAAGGGACTACAGATTATTAATTCATGCTCACTCTATAGAGACGCACTGAAAAATGTTTAAGAGGCTTATTGAACAGGGGAAATAAACAGTAAGATGTGTTAACACTCCAGTAAATAGCAAAGACGCATGAATGAAGTCCATACGAGTCTGTCACCACAGGTAAAAAGAACTAAATGCTTTTAGAATCAATTCTCAATGTCAGTCATTGTCAAGAAAAAAACCTATAACCATAAAACCCGAATAAATCATGCACTGACAGCAGTAATTATGCAAGCGAACAGTTTTTTTTAGTGGTTTTACTGGCACATAGCTCATTTAAGTAATTACCCAGAGGTCAAAGCAGACAGTCTTGCATAAGCCAGGGCAAGTCGTTTTTTGAGATTTGGTCTTGTATTTTCCAGCGCTAATGTGATCAGAAGCGTCGGGATAAAAGTTATAGCTTATGGTCTGCAGAGCTGTCGGAGTGCACTCTTTCAGATTACAATATCAGCTCAACGTGTTAAAGGTAGAGCTCATCTCTGCCTTTTCTTTAGGCACAAAAAAGAGGGGCTATAAAGATGAAAAATGGCATGAAAAGTAGCTTAGCTGTTAAGTCGGTGCTGGACTCTTTACAAAACTTCACTGAGAAGAAAATTGATATCAAAATGACTGCTTCAAAATGTCATGCTTCATGATAAACGACCAGATAAATCTTTAAAACCCTTTCATCGCAGTGCCACGTTTCTTTTCAGTGACTCAGTAGTAGGAAAATAAACTTCTTTTAGACGTTTCTAACTTTATAACCTTTATGCTATATTCCAAATATTGATGCTGTTTTCATTTTGAAACTCAGGAAGTGTTGTTGTGCTAGGAAACTTTGACTTTCCCCTCCAAAGAATCTTCCGGGAGCTACACACAGAGCGCTGTGTACTTCGGCTGTTGAAATGAGATGTATTTTTCACACAACCTGACATTTAAAAAACATATTCTTTAGGGATTCAGTACCGAGTACATTCTGTCCTGTTAATTTTGTGATTCACATGTATAAGTGCCTTTAATGTGAGGTTAGGACAAAAAATAATTACAGACTTAAGCCAAAAATCAGCACTGTATTTTTACATTAATCATTTTACACATATATATTTAAGGCTACTTGAAGCTACTTGAAAAGTATGAACTAGTTTCAATTCAAAGGCATCTTAAATGACCCTAACCAAAAGTAAAGTATTAACTTCAGCAAGTAACTTGCCCCACACTGGACATCCTGTAAATGATCCCTCAAATCATGCTGAGAGGTTTATTACTTTTACTTTTGTAAACAACTGGTCTAAAATGGGTGAAAAGACATCTTACATTGGAGGAGGCATTTGAGTATTTCCTAAATAACAGAATATCAGATACATGCACAGTAAATTCAGAATGTCTGAAATGTGCCAAAATGTATTGATGGTAAAAATCTATTAATAAACAAGTAACCACTTTGTGGTTACTTTGTGGTCAGTGATGATATTAGTCAATCACTTTTCTTTATGATGATGATGAAAAATATATCACCTGATCATCTCCATTTCTGGCTTCCTTTGTGACAAATTATGTGTTTTGGTAAACACTGTTACAAAGACATACAAATCCAAGAGTCAAACTGCCAAACTAAAGGAAACACTGATCACCATTATGGCGACCAAACATTTTCAATAAAACATCAACATAAAAAAGCTCCTCAAAAAACATTAAAAAAACAACAAGGTGAAGCTCTGTCAATAAAATTCTGAATTTTGGAAATGGCTCCCTTGCAATTTAAGTGTTTAAATTGGCCACACACACAAAATTTTGGAAACTTTTTCGGATTAGATGTTTAGACATTTATAGTATTGTGTTGTTTGAAAAATGAATATAAACTTGTTTTCTTTGGATTATTCGAGGTCTGAAAACATGGCATCTTTGTTGTAATTTTGACCAGTTGTCATTTTCTGCAAATAAACGCTCTAAATGACAATGTTTTTACTTGAAATTTGGAGGAAATGTGTTATTATTATTAACAATTCCCTTTCTTGGCATTCCGATTCAAAATGTTGTGTGTTGCGGCCAATTTAAACACTTTAATTGCAAGGAAGCCATTTCCTAAATTCTAAATTTTATCCACATCGACAGAGCATTGCTATGTGAAGCATATACACATTTCTTGTATCTGATTGGACGAGAGCTCTTCCAAGCACTTGGACTTTTCACAACTCTATTTCTGTTTCAACACTATATACTGTTTACAATCCGTAATTCAAATTTGGGAAGTAAAAAGAAGTAAAAAAGACATTTCATAAATGTTCCATTTACAAGGCAATTAAATTCTCAATCAATCATAGTAAAATCATATAATATTGCAATGATAGCTGCTGTCACTGTACTGATGATGATTTGTGATGAGCGGCATATGGTAAAATGATGCGCTTAACAAGTTTAAGGGAGTTTATGAGGGTATTTTAGACTAGTTTCAAAGAATAAAAGACGTAAATCTGTGTTTTCAGCAAGAAACTGAGGGGGAAATGAACAAATAATGCACTAATGATAATGATCATGTATTTTCTCCCATACAGCTCTCTTACTGAACTTTACAGAACTCCTCTCATGGTCAATTAGAAAGCAAGCAAGCCTTTAAATCTAACAGCTGAGGACATAATACTGTAAACGTACAGGTTACACAACCATCATTTGATCATATCCATCTATTATTATCTCTGCGACTGCACAGAGGTAATTCAATGTTTAATGAAGAAACTCAAGCGGTTGAGAATGAGTGTTCTGTATTAAATATACAACACGCATGTTCGGCCAGGACAAAGATATCACAGATCGTAATCAGATGAGTCATGTTATTATGACCTTTAAAAGTCATTTTAAACACATATTGCTCTGTATCAGAGCTGATTCCGGTCCAAACCGATGGAGCTGCTAATCTGTGATTAGCCGGTGAGTCAACAGCAACTCCTGACTTTGGCTGATGATGAGAGAATTACAACATAATTACATTTGACATTAATTAGAGATCACGAGAGCATCGCCTACTGTCTGCCAACAACTTTAATTTATTCAAAGGGTGATTCCAATGAAGCATTAAATAGTCAAAACAGTCCTCGAGGCACACCAAATCGTTATAAAACTATTTCATGTTTGCATCGATGAACGATGGTTTCCTTTCTAAACCTCTGCAGGGCAAACTTTAAAATCATATACTGTCATATAAAACTTCTGATATTTATAGTGCCCTCCGTAGAATCAATGAGAAATGGGTGCTTATTGTGCACAGACTGTCATCATTTACTCACCCTCATTCCAAACCCACATGACTTTCGGTTTTGTTTGGTGGAAAACAAAAGGAGATGACTCTTTTCCATAAAAACGTGAATAGGGATGAACTCCATCAAGCTTTAAAATGGCAAAAGCACCATGAAGATATCATAAAAGCAGTCCATGCTAATATTCCAACGTCTTCAGCTTCTGTAAAATATCATAAAAACCTAAAGAGATGATGCAGATTTTGTGAATATCCTGAAACCTGAATAATGTCCTTCTGTCTGTTTTACAGACGGCACTGGAAGAGATGTGAGGTACTGTAAGATCAATGAGACCTCATTTACATGTCAATCACTGTGTCCATCAAAACTTTGATATTTTAAACTTTGAGTTATCACTGTTTGATTCAGCAACTGAGGGAGCAGGCTTTTAACTTCCCCATGTTTGACAAACTCAGTTTTCTTTCTTGTAATGATCTCTATCCTGAAACAAGACGTCAGGATGAAAAACGTCTAAGACCTTGTCCTCTTTTCAAATAATCATTTTGTCACAGCCTGGCTAGTTGGTGGCAGGTGGACATTTTCATTGTAGAAAGTCAATGTCATATTCCAAAAATAAAACCGATCATAAAAAAATGCATTTTATATAGACAAATTTAGTCATTTTTGTGGAAATATCACTTATGTATAGCCTACATTCTGCAAGGCTTATGAAAACTCATTAACAGACTTTAGTTTCTATTGACTCAAGTGATAAACCTACTGTATGTATCTGCTAAAAGTGTTTTAGAGTAAGAAAAAAAGAACAAACAATTAAAGGGGGAAAAAAACAATCAATTAAGACCACAAAACATGTCTTGGTGAATAGTAATTATTGCATTAAAAGTAAAAAATTATTACATACTAAGCCATAATTATGAGATGAAACATAAAAACTATGACTTAAAACTCTGGCATAAGTCGAAATAACATTAAACAGACAAAATTCAGTTTCTGACATTAAAACTCGAAATTATGACACACTAAGTAATAATTCTGACATACTTTAGCTATAATTATGAGATTAAAATTTCAAAATTATGACATTTTGTAATAATCATGACTTTTTAAGCCATAATATCGACTTAGTATGTCAATTTCTACTTTGTCATTATTGCGACTTTTTCAGTTTCATCTTTCATCTCATAATTATGACTTAGTATGACATAATTTGGACTTTTATGTGATAATTATGATTTATAACAGGTTGATTTTTTCTCTTATGTGGCGGGAATGAGCTTCCATATAGATATATGTGCTGTTGGATATTACAGAAGTCTAACAGGATGGAAAGCAATATTAAGTTCATATATAAAAATATGTAATTACCATATCAAATTAAAATATTCTCAATAAGGCTAAGTAGTGAAAGGGGGAAATGAAGAAAAAAAATATCAAAATCTACTCAAAATTATATGAACCCCTATGTTTAAAAATACAATTGTTGTGATAATAAAATAAAATAAATATTAATATTTTTAAACATATTTCAGCCAATATAGGCTATAAACAACACAACAGAGGATAAGACTGACTCATGAAAACGTACAGTTCCTCTGTAGTGCCAATACTGTACAAGTTAACAATAGAGACTGATAAATCAACACTTGTTTGAGCTGAGTTGAGAACATGCAGCCTATCAGCTACCAGCACAGATCTTCAATCATTAAACCACTAAACCACATCCACCCCCAGACGTGTGACGTGTGATCGCTGCTGCCCATCCGCGACGCTCCTGAATCGCTCGCAGCGCAACATTGTAACCGGTGGATGCAACACGTCCCTCAGACTCTCTGGTGCTGAAGCTGCGCGCATCCGGAAGATTCCAGCATCCCGCAACCTTTCCCCATCTACAGTATGGATCATGACGCCTTTTATCGCCTGATGAAACTTCCCTTCGCTTTAATCATCACGAATTTAATATTCGTGGGGATCGGTAACCTGAGATACTAACGGTTTCTTGGTAGTTATGACTGGCGCGCAACTGCGCTCAATAAACTGACGCTTTCATTTAGTTGCACTTCAGCTTCACCAAAAAGCGCGGAGAGATTTCTGGAGTGAATTGCTTGATAAACGCACAACTGGAGCAGAACCAGTGCCATGGGTAAGAACATAAAGCAAAGAAACATTTCTGTTGGTTTGCTAAATGACCACGTTCGCGCATTTAAGTGCGTAATGCCATGACATATTCGAAGCGCATGCAAACCATTGAACTTGCAAATGAGATAATTGTGTGTTTTTGGACGCGTTTATTGATTATGGATTTGTGCTTGTGTTTTTTGCATGCATTTTGATGGTCAATCAGTTTCTCCATTCCTGATTTCAGTCATGATCTGTTTATTCATCACTACACGTTAACGCAAACGCCTTTTAATTTATAGTGAAATACGGAGCTAAAATGTAAAAGAGTGAATGCTTCTGGACTTTTACATATGAGACTTTATACAGAGCGAGCTTTATAATGCGATTTTTTTAAAGATATGTATGAGAAATGTATTAACTAAAGCATCTCTTTTCTTGTTTCTGGTATAGTCTTTTTCTTCAGTTTTGTATTTGTCTAATTATTAATGGACATTGATGAAAAGGGGGGAAAATACTTTCTTTTCTTTACTGAGAACGGTGTTGCCCACAGTAACGAGTGCAGCAGTAGATGTTGCACATTGTAGGAAAATCTCACCTTTTTGCCATCACTAGTTTTTTTTTTTTTTTTTAATGAACATAAGCATTGCAGGACCATTTAAACTGATCCGAAGGCATGATCTAAATTCATATACATTGTAACCTAAGAAACAGATAATTGTCCATATAGTATCAGAGTTTAAAGCTCCAAGCAAGCATAATAATAATTAATATAAAGAATGACCACAATGTTTCTTTTCACACACCCTATCAAATGCTTAGAAATGCTTTATGATAGGCCTGAGTCAAATTGAAGCATTTTACAGTGTTGTAATTGGTCTCTTGCTGGCAGTCCAGTGGAACATGATAGACCTTTCCTTTGTATTTTGCATTCTGGGCTGCACTCAGCAGTTGCTAGGCTTCACAATGCTAAATTTTCCTTGTGCTTGACACTGAGATCCAAAATTACCTCAATCATCATTTGAATCAGTGGCCATGTTACAATCAATTAAGGCTGTGCATTAGAGAGCGCCTCCATCTGTGGACACTGCTGATTCTTTATGCTGCTTCTGAGTAAGGTATAAATAGGAGCACGTCCTGCAGTCCTGTGCCGGAAACGCTGGTTCGAATCCCGCTCGTTGTGGTGTGAGTAGGGGTACATGTGGGAAATAAGGTTTTGAACTTTGTGACATTATTTAAAGGCACAATATGTAAGATTTTTTGGGATTAAAATATCCAAAAACCACTAGAACAGTGTTGTATGTTTTGTTGACTTGTGTACTTACATTATCCCAGATGTTTCCAAGTATGTTTAAATCCAGAGAAATAAGCAATTTTAACCAGGACATGGACCGTGTTCGTGCGTCGCCTATCAATGACATCATACCCGCGTTACCCTCATTTTCCGGTTTTATTTTGTAGAAACCATGGAAACACCAAAGATGCTTTAATATATTATATGTTTTATTAGACAGGTGAGCACCTGTTTGGATACATTTATAGACAGAAAACTAATCATTGTTATATAGCTCAACACGTTTTGTTTGAATCTCATTTTCTTGATTATATTAATATGATATTCTAATATCGATCTAGCTTACTGCAGTGTGCAACAAGTGTCTCACAGCAGCCGCTGAGCGAACGCTCAGAGTAATGTTATAACATCATTTTCAACACACTCAAATGCATCTAATATGATAAACAGCACTGCGTTACCCCACACACGCTTGACCGGAACAAGCGGAAGTGGCGACTGTGGCATAATAAAAGTTCTGCTGCTCTCGAGCCGTGTGTCTCGTTCTGCTTCATACTACAGTAACATTAATAATCTCACCCATGAACATGATTTCTGTCCGAGTCCCGTCCCGATTCTTTTCCACCGGCTGTGAGGTGAAGATGACAACTCCCAAGATTCCGCGCTCGATCTTTGTTTTGAATAGGCGACCTCTAGTGGTGAAAAACGACATATTGTGCCTTTAATCATTTGTATAATCTAAATTTTAGAAATAGTATAAATACAAGCCTGCTTAAAACCAACTTGTATGACCAAGGCATGATCAGCTTGAGCTAAACCTGTTATTAAAAGTTAGTTTAAAAAAAAGAGGTTCTCCTACAGAAACTACACGTGAAAACCAGAGAATTCCATACTTGGCATAACGTGGAACTGCATCCTATAATGATAAATGAAGAAATTATCAACAAATACTCATCACTGGAACCATTTTGAGTCTCAGCTAAACAGTGTAAAATTAAGTATGTTGACTTGAATAATACATTTTCAAACCACAGATATGTTAATGTGAGCAAACACTTAACGTATGCCAGAATAACTATGAGAAAACACCAGCTGATAACTGCATGCTCTATCAAGATTAATCTAATTTAATATTATTTACAAAATGCATTATCTTAAGGACTCCAGGGCAAAGAGGGTTTTGTCCATATGGCACAAGTCCAACCACATTAGGAATATTCTGAAATTCCAGTCATGCACATCAACCTAGCTTTAATAGAGTATTAAAATAGGCATGACTGGTTATTTTGCCCAGACTGTACATGCAGCCACAATACACTTAAAAACATGCTTTATTTAATACATACCTCATATTATTATTAGTAGTTGTAGTAGTATTATGAAGGATTCATCCATGATTGTTTCAAATAAATAATCTTTCAGTAGAACTAGGGTGACCAGGCGTCCCGTTTTTCCCTTTTGAATCAATTTAGACTTAGAATAATGCTAACCAAAAGTCAAACTGTTAAGCATAGAGTAGTTTTGAGTTTTTAATTATAAAATGAACAATGAAAGCAAATAATGATGGATTTAAAACAGCAGTTTAACTGGGATAAGCAGAGATGCTCTGGAGAGTGAACTTGACCTCCACGCCTCAATGTTTCAGTCCTCAAAAGCCTCCTCAAAAGGGAGTTTCAGGAGGGATGTAGTCCTCCACATCCCACTGCAAACTCACATTCACAACTCCATTCTGCTATGAAACTCCAACTTTAAACCATCAAATCAGTTCTTATGGATAAAATCAAGTCGGATATCCTGTTTCACTAAATAAAAACACACTACGGAAACAATATTGTTTGTTTATAGTTTCATTATGGGGAAAAAAGTAATTTACATTACATTCAGCGTATATATTCTACCTGGGATTTGAACCTTTAACCTTGACATTGCTAGCACCAGTTGAGCTATAGTAATTGCACAGAGAACAGATGAGGTTGAATGCTTGTTAATTCCAGCCTCACCACTGACAAAAATAATGAAATTCTCAGAACCACAATATGTTTTCACCTTTTCCTCCGGCAAGGTTTAGTTTGCCCTCCCCTACAGTATGTCTCTTGACAAGGCTTGTATTTCAATCAGGTTATGATTGGATGACACACAATAGACTCAAATTAGGATTAGCTACGCCCTTAAACATTAAACTGAGGACAGAGAGGAAAAACATTATAAAAAGCACAGCAATCTCCTTGCAGGGGCAGTCCATTGGGAAGGGTCCCTGTGGACTGACAGCCTGAAAAGAAAAAGAAAAAAGAAACTTAAATAAACCTCAATTGGAAAGTGTTGGCAACTCATTCTGTGGACTGGGAATTGAAGCTTGAGTGAAAGTTAATCTACCACAAAGCATGACATCAAGCAAGATCATTTAAAGTTTGAACTGGGGCTGTCAACTGATTAAAAATGTTAAAGGGGACGTATAATGCCCTTTCACAAGATGTAATAGAAGTCTCTGGTGTCCCCAGAATGTTTCTGTGAAGTTTCAGCTCAAAATACCCCACAGATCATTTATTATAGCTTGTCGAATTTGCCCCTATTTTGGTGTGAGCAAAAACACGTCGTTTTTGTGTGTGTCCCTTTAAATGCAAATAAGCTGCTGCTCCCGGCCCCCTTTCCAGAAGTGGGCGGAGCTTTAACAGCTCGCGCTTCGGTTGCTCAACAACAACAAAGCTGGAGAATCTCACGCAGCCAAAATGAGGATTGTCAGTAACGGTGTTCAGCCTTACGTTGTTCAAACCGGAGTCGACACTGATGGAGAGACTCAGGAAGAAGTTACAACTTTTAGAATGAAACTGGACGTTTCTGAATGGTTAGTGGATAAATTTATGTAGTTGATTTAACTCATCGACTAGCATGTGCCGTCATGTTCATCTTTTGTGCAAATCCAGCGTTGAATTGACCCTCGTTTGTGAAGCAGTCCGGCGTAAAATGACAGCATGTCAACAACACTCTACTACAACAACTCTTCCTCTTCTCTAAAGCAGCCCAACATGGCCTCACCCCCTTTGTTGTGTGTTCTCGGGGGCGGGGTTTATGTAAATTTTGAGGTTTGTGATGTCACCAACCCAGGAAGAAGCTCGTTGTAGTCCCTACCAGCCGTTTGTTGTAGTTCTTAAAAAGTGATCGTAACTTTGCAGCAACATTGCACAATAACTAAAGTTAAAAAATTAAAATCATAATCAAGGACGCCACTAATTGAATTAATCGCATCATAATGCCCTTTAATTAATCATTTTCAAATTTATTGCATATATCAATATAAGCGGATGGATTATTTAAAACTAAAAATATATATATAATTGACCTAATTTAATTGATAGCCCTAGTTTAAACACAAATGCATATTATATAGAGTAACTCTTGACCTTTCTCCATCTGGTGCATTTCTGGTGTTATTGGTTGTTGATTTGTTCTTTGGATAAAAAGACGTCAGTCTCTGCTGGCACCAAAGACGTAAATACCCTTGTGTACCTGAAGAAACTGATAAATGTGGCTTGTCTGACACATTTGCTTTATTTGGTTTGTTACCCTGCTACATTATTTCTCAAACCCTCACTGCATTCATCTTGTTTCTTAATCATCTCCTGCTGAGTCTGGCCCGGGTATTACTCTCCATGTCAGGATAATGGAACAGTGCAGGATTCATTTGAAATATCAACTTGTCTTTTTGCCAGAGGAGATGGCAGCTCTCATTCTCTCACACTCTTCTCCTCGTCCTGATGTCGAAAGCCCTGTTAATGGCCTTCTGAACCACAGAAACATGAATGTCCTTGAATGTCAATTAGTTTTCCTTGAGCTTCCAAAAAAGAGGTCTGTTAAAAAGTGGTGGCGACACGGGTGAAAAGTTCAGAGGTTCTACATTCAATTATTCATGTCATCTTGTGCATCCATCAGATCACAACTATGTGAGACATTGAGTAAAGTAAGGGAACAAAAAGAAGAGACAAGATGAAACGGTGCTTACAACACAATTTTTTTATGAATCATGCCCATTAAATCCAGGATTGTGTATTGAGGAAGTAAACAGATCAATTTCTAAGAAAATCAAAAATACAAATTATGTGTAGCATTATGGACAGTACAGCTTCAATAAAACTCTCCCTCCAAGCAGAACACATTGGGTGGCTATGCTTTTAAAAACAGCCTTATCTGCTCTTGATTTTAAACAGTTAAGTGAGAGGAAAACATTAAGCGAATCAGCTCTGCAAATCTTTAGCCTCTAATGACTCTCAAAGGTTTAATTTGCTCATTGATTTCTTTAACAGCCAGACCTGGAGATTGATTGCAGAGGTTCACATGCAGCATGAAGTTTTTTCCTGTTGTACCAATTTAATAACAAGCAAGAGAAAATGTTCCAAATCCGTTGAGTTGCTCATGAAATACCCTCGAGAAAAACCTATCCATATCTCAGTGAGAGTGCAGCTCTCGTCGAATATTTTGTCCCTGATTAAGAGAATGTGCAGTATTAATGGGTCATATAATTATTTATAAAATGTTGCCTTCTGAGGCAGCTATATAAGCCAGCAGGGAATACAAACAGCCAACTTGGTTGTGCGGTCTCATGTTGGAAGAATAACCACATTCTTATGGGTCTTTATCCATTAAGGCCATGTCGCTAATGATCTCTGCTGCTAAGGGAAGCAGCGTGCTCTCAATACCATCTCTCTGTTCCAGTAACTAGTCAGCAGGAGATGGGTGACTGGCCTTTAGTCACAGAAACATATTTACTGCCCCAATAGGACACTATTATATAAAATTGATGAGTGTGTAAACCGTCTGGTATGCCCCATTGCTGTTGCACATCTCTTCTTGTTAAAGCATCAACGCAAAGCAGCAGAACAGCAGGGATCTTATTTGTCATGTGTTCCTTGCTAATGATACAAGCAAACTTTGAGACGGATGACCCTGATGTTGCCTTTCTCTCGCTTTTAATTTAGCGTGACGCCTAAGATGCATTCAGTGTTTGGCTGCTTTGAGCTACGTAGATTGTGAAGGCATGCTATTTTTAATCTCCAACATTAGTTAAATCTTTCGAGGGGGTGTACAAGGAATGACGGACTGCTCTGTGCATATGTTATACGTATGCTGATTAGCTCTGCTCTGATAAGTGGAGCTCATTGATATTTCCATTCATTTAAAACACTCTCTTCGCTTCCCACTCGCTTCCATTTTGGCTGAAACCCGGGTACGTTAAAAGGTGTAGCGCTAAATGATGGATAATTCCACTCGAATCCTCGTATTCAATTAGAGGGTCCCCAGTGCGTTTTTTAGATTTCATGCATTATATCTTAATAGCTTGAAAACACTCGCCACACACTACAGGATGTTCCCCATCCATCACAGTCATGAATCGTTTTCCTTGATGATAAAGGTGAGGCTGTGCATAATGGATGTGCTGCGCACACACTCTGTCACCTGCAAACCTGTGCTCTCCAGGGTGAATACTAAAACTGACCTCAAATGTTGTCTGTCTGTGTTCTGTCTGTGTCTTTCCGCAGGGCCCTTACTCTGGGAAGGGCGCCTGTCATGTTTTCTTCTCCATGCTTCTGTTCTCCTGCTGCTCAGCAAGGGGGAGCGGATGTGCCCTGTGAGTTGCCGCTGCGAAGGCAAGATTGTTTACTGCGAGTCTGGCGCCTTTCAAGACGTCCCGGAGAACATCTCTCTGGGGTGCCAGGGACTATCCCTGCGGTACAACAGCCTCCTGTTGTTGCTACCTTACCAGTTTGCTCACCTCAACCAGCTGGTCTGGCTCTACCTGGACCACAATTCAGTCAGCGTAGTGGATAGACTGGCCTTCCAGGGACTTCGTCGGCTAAAGGAACTAATCCTAAGCTCTAACAAGATTGTGCAGTTGCAAAACGGCACCTTTGAGACTGTCCCAAACCTGCGCAACCTTGACCTGTCCTACAATCAGCTGCAGGACTTGATACCGGGGCAGTTCCACGGACTTCGCAAGCTTCAGAATCTTCACCTGCGATCAAACAACATCAAAAACATCCCTGTCCGTACGTTCATGGAATGTCGGAGCCTGGAGTTTCTAGATTTGGGTTACAATCGCCTACGGACTATCACTCGTACGACCTTCCTGGGACTGCTCCGGCTGACAGAACTCCACCTCGAACACAATCAATTTTCCAGGATTAACTTTTTCCTATTTCCACGCCTCTTAAATCTGCAGGCTCTTTATCTGCAATGGAATCGCATACGGACAGTAGTCCAAGGTTCGCCTTGGACTTGGCACACTTTACAGAAACTGGATCTATCAGGCAACGAGATTCAAATTTTGGATCCTGCTGTTTTTAGGTGTTTGCCCAACTTGCATACGCTCAATCTGGAGTCTAACAAGATCAGTAATGTGTCCCAGGAAGTGGTTTCATCGTGGATCTCCATTAGCACGATCAACCTGGCAGGAAACATATGGGACTGTAGCTCTAGTATCTGCCCTCTGGTGTCTTGGCTGAGAAACTTCAGGGGAACTAGAGATGCCAGCATTATTTGCAGCACTCCCAAATCGCTTCAGGGAGAAAGAGTCATGGAGGCAGTGAGGAACAACTCGGTGTGTGAGGAGATATTCACTGTGGAACCGACCACAGAATTAACTCTTCTTTTGACTACTACTACGACAACTCTTTATGTGACAAAGCCACCCACAACCACCACTACAACCCCACACACCACAACTAGGCGGCTTTCCCAAGTTACTCACATACAAAGACTCACCCCAAAGGTTTTATTCCCTGTTCAGTCTGACAAAGAATTCCTAGTGACGCCTAGCAGCCTACCCTTCACCCCCGAACCTGAGTTTGAGCATATGACCTTCCACAAGATCATCGCCGGCAGCGTTGCCCTATTTCTCTCGGTGTCATTAATCCTATTAGTGATTTACGTGTCGTGGCGACGATACCCTAACAGCATGAGGCAACTCCAGCAGCACTCCATCCGACGCAAACGCAGGAAAAAGACCCGAGAGCCTGAACATAACATCAACTCTCAACTGCAAGAGTATTATCTAAGCTACAACCATGCCAATGTAGAGACGATGGACTCTTTGGTTAACGGGGCGTGCACCTGCACCATCTCGGGCTCCAGAGAGTGCGAGGTATGACCTACCACTAAAAAAACGCATTCTCTGCACCGGGGAGTCAGAGGTAAACTTTTTTAAGCGCATGACTGCCCGTAAAATTCTCTTCTCTTTGCCCTGTTGTTACTTTGAAATGCTCACATATATTTGCATGAGTAGAGGAATAGTTCACCTAAAAACAAAAATGCTCTCTTTATTCACCAAATCATTCCAAACATGCATGCTGTTACTGTTTTTTCATAGATCCCCAAAGGAGAATCTTGACGCAAAGATTTTTTTTCATACAATAATATTTAAGTGACTATGCCTGTCAACTCCCTTCCCCTTATGAAATTAGCATAAATGTAGTCCATTTGACTCGTGCACTATATTCCAACTCTTCTAAAGCTTTAGCTTGAGGAGTGCACAAGTCCTATCAACAATTTTTTATGGTTTTGCCATTTTTATAGCTTCACAGACATGGCCACTATGACTGGTCCCTGTGTTTTAAGAAAAAATAAATAAAATAAAATTTAAAAGGTACCCCCTGCATGTTCTACAGAAAAATAACAGCATACAGGTTTAGAAAGAGTAAATACTGACAAAATGGTCCATTTTGGGGAGTGCTTGAGTTGATGGGGGATTTTTGGACCCCTCCAAAGATTTCCTGCACACCTCCCTTATGATCAACACTGCACAGGATGTTAGTCACTATTAGTGAAAATGATGAAAGAAGTAAATCAGTGGTGGTTCACAGCAACTGTAAAGGATTAAGGCTGTTCACTGAGAATTAAATATGTCTTATCATGGCAGGTAACCGAGCAGCATCTGATCATATGAAAGTCTCCTAATCTGCAATGAGCAAAAAGTGAAAGAGGGATGTTAGGGATGTTAGAGGTCAGATCAATCAAGTTATAGTAAATATATATATATATATAAAAAATATATGATATATATATCAGGGGCGTTTCCTCCGAGGAGGCAAGGGAGGCAGTGCCTCCTCGAAAAAACTGCCTCCATCGCGCTATGATTGGATATGATCGGTTCGTGCGATAAATCCCGCCTCTTGTTTTCATGCGCGTTCTCGTCGAATGGCCTGAATGAAGACAGTGATGGCGTTAATGGGAAGTCTAATAAAAAATTAAGTAAACAACTGTCACTTAGATATCACCGCTTTATTTTATGTCAAACTCAAACTCGAAATGGCCTGAAAACATGATGAGTTTTTAGTGAGCAATAAGCATGGTGAAATTAAAGGTACATCTTTGTGTCTGTGAGTGAGTGACCAGTGTGTACAAGCTTGATGACTGCTGAAAATAAATTGGCTTTTAAAAAGAAAAGCTGAATATTAGTTTATAAATAATATATATATTGTTTAAATTGTTACTACCTTTAGTTATTATTTTGGAATAAATGTAAAAATGCGTAAAAACACTAACGTTAACTTGATGAAATTTATACTTGGTTTTAATAAATAGAACATTACATAGTGTAAAAATACAAAATAGAATTGTATTTGGTCTCTCTTTTTATGTAATGTTAACTTAACCAGGAAAATTGTGTAACAGGGACATAAATAAGGACGTTGCCTCCTCATTTTAAAACACAACTGATTATTATTATTATATATATATATATATATATATATTAGGGGTGTAATGGTACACAAACATGACGGTACGGTACGTACCTCAGTATTGAAGTCACGGTTCGGTACAGGTTCGGTACAGCAGGGGGAGAAAACTAAACACAAAATTGCTTCTTTTTTCTTCTTTTTTTATTAAACAATGGTTTATTGGGAAAAAAAAATGTGTCTCTCTCTTTGAATAAGTTCAATTATAATTAACATTTTCTTAGAGGAAAAAAAAATCTATCTCAGCTAATGCTGTAAACTATACACAGAGCCATTTCTTGCACATTACTATAATATTAAAGATTACAATTAACAACAGAGCACAAACTATTAAATTTAGTTGCTATTTATTTTTAGATATAATAATCAACACAAAAAAAAAAAAAACATGTAAATTGCACATTTTTGAAATATAACCATTTACACAGTTACTGTCATAATGTGTTTTCATGACAAATTTATTTAAACATTAAATAATTAATACATTACTAACAGGTAAAGTAAATATAATGAATATATAAGCTGGTCCCACTTTACATTAGGTGGCCTTAACTACTGTGTACTTACATTTAAATTAATCATTTGATACAATGCACTTATTGTGTACATACATATTTTTACATTGTACTTATATTTTAAAAAATACCTGCATGTAATTGCATCTGTAATTAATTTCTGTAATTACATTTATTGAGCCATCCCTTACACCTTAACCGACCCTTAAACCTACCCATACTACAAATCCTAACCTTTTCCGTACCCCATCTCAATAGCAGCAAAAGTGTTTACAATATGAACACAATAAGTACATTGTACTTATTTTTTGATGTAAGTACATAGTAGTAGGCCACCTAATATAAAGTGGAACCTATAAGCTAATATAGTGCATAGATTTAGTGAAATGCACCTCTCTAGTGAACGAACATGCTGTGGACACTAAATGACTTGCCTGAGGTAAATGTAATGCTATGCGAGATATTATTCTCAAGCTGTTTTATTGATGTCTTTCCGCGGTTGAAACACTTACACGCATATCTAGATTGTCTGTTCTTCT
Organism: Mylopharyngodon piceus; assembly: GCA_039654765.1. Taxonomy (NCBI): domain Eukaryota; kingdom Metazoa; phylum Chordata; class Actinopteri; order Cypriniformes; family Xenocyprididae; genus Mylopharyngodon; species Mylopharyngodon piceus. Next base: position 2,927,246 of record CM077453.1, on the reverse strand, counting down.
TCTTCTGTGCTTTTTCCTGTTGTGGCGGTTAGCAAACAGCGTTGCATTACCGCACGCGCCCTCTTCTGGATTGGAGTGTGAATCGCTTGTGACTGACTGCATTCTTCGCCTGACTGTATACACCGAACCGTGACGTCTATATATAAACAACAGGATTCAATCACTTGACCTCTCCCTTCCCTTCATATGGAAAGTCATATTACTATATATCACAAAACCAATAAATAAATAAATAAATAAGGTTTTAAGTGAACTATTCCTTCATGTTGGAGTTGTTGGAGCCGTGGCACAGTGGGTAGTGCATGTGCTCATTAGGACACAGGTTTGAATCTGTTCTACCTTGTTTCACACTGACAACTGATGTGGAAAAGTTGTAAACAAGTTCATCCTTTGACCATCATAGTAGTTCATTCAATTTTTCAACCCTTGAGTGCTTTTAAATTGGCCCTATAATTTTCTCTTGATGGTCTCCCTCAATTAAACCTAATTCATTGCTAACAATCCCAGAAGAGCTCTGTCATCTTTAGTTGCCTTACAGAAACTAAGCCTTTTTGACATGAAACAACACTCACAATGACATTATTGTGAGTCACTATTATCAGCCTTGTGTTTATCATGGAACAAGAAGGAACTGAAATAACGTTCAGTAATTATGTACTTAAATTACGGAGCTTTATTTTACAAAGCATTCTTTTTTCTAGATGCATTATGCTGCATGACTACATTCTTTGCCCTTTACCAGTACCAGCCGTTGGAAATCAATGTAAATATTCATGTTTTCCAACACCTTCAATTATTACCTAGTCTTTTAACTCCTGCTTGGGGCTGCTACAGTACATCATTCATTTGATCACTACTTTGAAGCTCTGCGTTGTAACGGGTCATCACGTATTCAGTTTTGACATTTAATGAGCGGGAGTGCTCATTTATGCGTGTTATTATTTATCTTTTTGTCAAATTGACCTGGCTCTAGTTTAGTCTCTCTTATTATTATGGGTGATGCAAAATAATGAAAAGTTCTCTCATAAAAGCTTTTAGAAACCTAACCAAAAACTGCATGACATTTTTGATGGGGAAGACATATGCCCTAATTGTAACTAATTTCAGTTTCTGTCCCACCTGGAGAGAAAAGCACAGCAATTGTAGGTCACACTGGTTGATCTGTGCACAATCTATCCAATCCTCATTGTACTGTATCTTTCAGGCTGAAACACTTTTCTGCCATGCATTACAGTGAGTCTCAATTGATTGACCATATTGATAGGGCCACAGAAATCAGGGGGTTGAAATGCAAATTATAAAAATAGGCTTATCAATTTAACATATAAATTTAGTGTAATTAATAAGTAATGCAATTTATCATGCCTCCTAATACTCAAGTGAATTCCGTAATAAGGGATTTTCTTATTATGGAAATTCAAGTCTCAGTCTGCAGTCAGTCCAGACCCGTCTGCTACTCTGAAATCCTACATAAATAGCTGCTAGGACATAATTGCTTTGGACTTTAGGTCAGGGTTGCACGTTATTTTGATGATCCACTTTAGACACTCTACAAACTACAAGTAACTTTACAACTACATGTCAACTAACTCTCATTAGAGTATTAGTAGACTGTAGTAGGCTGTTAGGTTAGGGTTCGGGTTAGTAGAATAAGTTGACCGTCACAATAAAGTGTTAGCAGATAATAAGCAGACAGTCTACTAATACTCTAATGATTAGTTGACATGTAGTTGCAAAGTTACTTATTGTTAGTAGAATGTCTAAAGTGGTCCATTGAAAAAAAAATGTTAACTAGGTCAGTGATATCCATATCATTAAAAATCAGTCTATGTAATGACGTATTGACTTCTAAAGCGACTTTTCCAATGTTTTGAAATTCAACTATTATTTTCATTTGATGATTTTTCAATCAGTTCTGAATAATTTCATGAATTAATTGGCATATCATAATTTGATTAAATGAATTGCCATGCTTAAATTGATTCACAGCCCTAATTAAATGCAACGAACCACATAATTGTGCATAGTTAATGCAGGACAATAAATAGGTTTGTTAAAAGGAAGGAGAAATTATAATCAAAATTATTATATTTCAGTGCAATTTCATCTGTGTATTACAATCTAGCCAAATTAGATGCTAATATGACCAGAAGCTTGATATGAAAACCACAAATACACTAAAATTACACTCGGTTGAACACACTGGGTTGAAAATGGACAAACTGAGCGATTGGGTTGTTTTAACCCAGCGGTTGGGTTAAATGTTTGCCTAACCTGCTGGGTAGTTTTATTTAAATCAACTATTGTTTAAAAATGACTATATGTCTGGCTTAAAATGAACCCAAAATAGGTTGGAAATTAAAAATTAGACACATAATTAGTAGAGGCAACAATAAAGGTGAACATTTATTAATAAGCTATTTAATAAATGTTTATTGTTTAATTATTATTTATTAAACTTATTATAATAAATGTTCATTTATTATACATTTAATAAATGCTAATTTCCAACATATTTTGGGTTCATTTTAAGCAAGCAATACAGTATTTTTTAAACAATAGTTGGGTTAAATGAAACTACCAGCAGGTTGGGCAAACATTCAAAACAACCCAATCGCTGGGTTTGTCCATTTTCAACCCAACTTGGGTTGTTTTTAACCCAGGATTTTTTAAAGTGTACACATTACCAGGTAAATGTCTGCAGAGAGCATAAAACCATTGCAATTCAGAAGACATTTAGAAACCAAAACAGCAAATTGTCCTAGTCCTATCCCATTCTTGATGTCCAATGCAGCGAAACCAGCTGAGAACCACTGCTTTAACTTGTGTCACCATAATGATGAAAGCCATGCTACTGGCTTGTCTCCAAAGTGCTGATGTGTGACATTCAGAGAATGTCACATTTTACTGTACTTGATAATTCCATAAAGATGTCAATCATTTCCCCACCAGTCTCGAAAGCTCCCAAATTATAGAAATATAGAGTGTGGCATATGCAGTGTGGCATTTAGAGCTTATATTACCTCTCATGGATCAATAAACTGCATCATTCATCTCTCTGTTCACCCATACAAACATTTTGGTCAAAAACATGTCTGGTTTTTAGGAGGCTTGAATATTTTAGGATCAGTACTGAAGAAATTGAAGGCAGAATAAATTTTGCATTTGGGTAAACATCATATTCACATGCTGTTCATGTGTTAATTTTTCAGTAGATCTCCCTTACGGTTGACAGTACCCAATGCAAAAGCAGCTGTCGGTCGTTTATGTTTTGATTCATTAAGACAACCTGGTGGAACTGGCATCTTGAATTTGCAAAGGCAATTGTCGTGGCATAACCACTGTATATCAAGCTCTATTTTAACCTGCACTTCAGTACTGTGACTAACTTCTCCAATCTTCTGCTGACCCTATAATCGAGATTGTTTTCCTAGTATGTCAATGGCACTTCCACCTTGGCTTCACACTTCTAATCTCAGCATGAAATTGCTCATTTTTAGTTCCTAAGTGGATACTTGCTTGCTTGTCTCTGCTGCAGATAAGGATGCTTTGCCTCCAGAACCATAAAGTGAAGTGAACTTGGAGTTGTAATTTTGAGCTTATTTTTTAGACTGAATGCACATTTCTTCGGGTCCAATTTCAGGCAGTATATTTCAAAGTACATACGCAGCAGGTCGTCATTTTTATAGAACAAATCAGGGTTTTCCAGTATATGTGTAGGTGATTAGAGGTTAGATAAAGTCCCTGTGTGAATCTCATAAAGCCAATCAACATGTCTGAGTCATAAAAAAATAAGAAATAATAATTTGCATAAAGAAAATTAAGCATATTTGCATTATGAAATTATTTTCATTACAATTAACCACATTTCTGCACTTTACCATTCTGAAGTTTTAATTTAGATTTTTTTTATATTTCCATTATTTCTATTACTGCAATTTATTGTGTCTAATATTATATTTTAATCAGCATAAATTAAAGACAAACAAATATGTGTATCAAGACCTTATACAGTGAATATTTTTTCATTACCGCAATAAGAATATGTGTGGAAAAAATGGCTGAATTATACAAAAAAGGCATTATTTTCTTCATGCAAAACGTAAATTCTTATTTATAAATAGTGTTGGGTAAGTTGCTCTAAAACGTTATTAATTACTAGCTACTAAATACATCTTCAACAGTGTAATTAGATTAGTGTACTAATTACTCTCTCTCTAATAAAAAGTACTGCATTAATTATCACTAATTACTTTGTAAATCTCATCTCAACCTCAACCAGTTGAATAATACAAGGATAGACATGAAAATGGTCTTTTAATACTGTTGAATAAATAATTTAAAATTGCATAAATTATTCATGAACTGACTTAAAGGGAGAGGGTTATTTATTCTTGAAGTACTTAAAGGGAGAGGGTTACATTAAAAACATTTTAACACTGGACATTAACTTTGATATTGAATCCATGATATTGTTTTATAGAATTGTTCTATAGTCTAAAGTATTTAATGCAATTACAACAGAAGTAACTGTAATGACATTACAAAAAACTGAAGAGTAATTCCTTACTTTATTACAGTAATTAATTAATTAGTAATGCATTACACCCAACTATGGAAGCTTGTTTCCGCCACTAAATAATAAAATAAAAAAAAGGTAATTGTGACTTTTTCTCTCACAATTCTGACTTTTCTTCTTTTCTTCTGAGTTAAAAAGTCAGAATTGCGATATAAAGTCAGAATTGCGAGTTATAAAGTCCGAATTGCGAGATATAGAGTCAGAATTGCGTGATATAAAAAGTCAGAATTTCGAGATATAAAGTCAGAATTGTGATTTAAAGTCCGAATTGCGAGTTATAAATTCCGAATTGCGAGTTATAAAGTCAGAATTGCGAGTTATAAAGTCAGAATTGCGTGATATAAAGTTAGATATAAAGTCAGAATTGTGAGTTTTAAAGTCAGAATTGCGTGATATAAAGTTAGATATAAAGTCAGAATTGCGAGATATAAAGTCAGATATAAAGTCAGAATTGCGAGATATAAAGTCAGATATAAAGTCAGAATTGCGATATATAAAGTCAGAATTGCGAGATATAAAGTCAGAATTGTGAGATAAAGTCAGTTATAAAGTCAGAATTGCGAGTTATAAAATCAGAATTGCGTGATATAAAGTCAGAATTGCATGATATAAAGTCAGAATTGCGAGATATAAAGTCAGAATTGCGAGAAAAAGTTAGAATTGCGTGATATAAAGTCAGAATTGCGTGATATAAAGTCAGAATTGCGTGATATAAAAAGTCAGAATTGTGAGATATAAAGTCAGATATAAAGTCAGATAAAAAGTCAGAATTGCGAGATATAAAGTCAGAATTGCGTGATATAAAGTCAGAATTGCGAGATATAAAGTCAGAATTGCGTGATATAAAGTCAGAATTGCGAGATATAAAGTCAGAATTGCGATATAAAGTCAGAATTGCGTGATATAAAAAGTCAGAATTGTGAGATATAAAGTCAGATATAAAGTCAGATAAAAAGTCAGAATTGCGATATAAAGTCAGAATTGCGAGATATAAAGTCAGAATTGCAAGACAAAGTCAGAATTGCGAGATATAAAGTCAGAATTGCATGATATAAAGTCAGAATTGCGAGATATAAAGTCAGAATTGCATGATATAAAGTCAGAATTGTGAGACAAAGTCAGAATTGCGAGATATAAAGTCAGAATTGCATGATATAAAAAGTCAGAATTGTGAGATATAAAGTCAGAATTGTGAAAAGTCAGAATTGCAAGTTATAAAGTCAGAATTGCAATATAAAGACTGAATTGTAAGATATAAAGTCAGAATTTTTTTCAATTGCGAGTTATCACGCAATTCTGACTTTATATCTCGCAATTCAGTCTTTATATTGCAATTCTGACTTTATATCTCGCAATTCAGTCTTTATATTGCAATTCTGACTTTATATCTCGCAATTCTGACTTTATATCTCGCAATTCTGACTTTATATCTCGCAATTCTGACTTTTCACAATTGCGAGTTATAAAGTCAGAATTGCATGATTTAAACTCGCAATTGCGTCTTATTTTTTCACAGAATTGAGTTATATCTCGCAATTCTGAATTTATAACATGCAATTGTGAGTTATAAAGTCAGAATTGTGAGATTTAAACTCGCAATTCTGAGGAAAAAAATGTCTTTTTCCCTCACAATTGGACATAACACGCAATTGTGACTTTATAAATCACACTATTCTCACTTTATAACTCGCAATTGTGAGTTTATATCTTGCAATTCTGAGAAAAACGTCAGAATTGTGAGATATAAATTCGCAATTGCGAGAAAAAAAGTCAGAATTGTGAGAAAAATTCGCAGTTAACTTTTTTTATTGTTTATTTCATGGCGGAAACAAGCTTCCATACCCAGCACTGTTGCTATTTTAAAATAATTATTTTAAAATCCTAGCAATATTGATCAAAACTGGGAAGCTGTGTGAACAGGCCTACTTTGATTGTGTGATTGTGACTCATGCTGATCATTGAGCCAACAACACTATCAATGAACTGATAACTCCATCACTTCCTGCAACAAAACAGGCCTAATAATAATCACTCTAAATCTGCACTCAGAATTAAAATGCACGCGGCTCTTCCCATGAGTAAGCCAAGGACGATGTTTACACAGACGTCACGTTTATTAGCAATCTTAAATCAACAGTCTAAATGGATGAGATAAAAGACGAAGTGTATTAATAGACTGCATGCAGTTGGCACTTTTTTTTTTCTGAGCCTACGGCGTTTTCCGAGGGAGAATGCGGTGCTTGTTTTGTGTCAGGAGCCTGCAGACTGACAGATCGAAGTGAAGATGCTAATATTATGTTTATGTGCATTACATAGGAAATGGATTGTGCTGCAAGGTGAAGAGGGATTTGTTTCATGAGCTGTGAATAATCAAATCATAAAGATCAATGTGAATTAAAGTGTTTCTGTATCAAGATTTCATATTTGAAAAGTAATACTGTAAAATCTGCAGTCGGGTTTGGTGACTCATAACTGCCAAATAAAATGTGTAGTATATTCTGAGGAATATTAAGTGGCTTCACATAAAAAATATCAACCTGTGGAGGAAGCCATTCATATGACCTCAGAATATTGCGTATTGTGTGTGAGGAGAATAATATATTACAGATAATCCAACACTGAGCTTCAATCCTCCCTCCTGAGACTCACATTCTTTGCATAAGATACACATCCCTTGTTTTCACTCGGATCAAAAGCAATGTATAAGTCAACATGATATCCAAACTGACATTTACTTTCTTAATATTATAAAGTCTAATATGAATCATAAAAATGATTAAAAAAAAAAAAGTGTATTCAGAAGTTTGGGGTTGGTAAGAGTTAATATTTCTGAAAAGTTTCTTCTGCTCACCGAGGCTGCATTTTTTTAATATATATATAAAAAAAATACAGTAAAACTGTGAAATGTTATTACAACTTAAATAACTTTTGTATTTGAATATATTTTAAAATGTAATTTATTCCTGTGATGCAAAGCTGAATTTTCAGCATCATTACTCCAGTCTTCAGTGTCACATGATCCTTCAGAAATCATTCTAATATGATGATTTGCTGCTCAAGAAAAAAATCTAATTATTAATGTTGAAAAGAGTTCATATTTTTGTGGAAACCATGATACTTTTTAAAAAGTAATTTCAAAAGAACAGCATTTATTTGAAATATAATTTTTTTTTTAACAATGCAAAAGTATTTACTGTCAGTTTTGATAAGTTTAATGAATCATTTCTGAATAAAAGTGTTCATTTTTCTCACTAACCCCAAACGTTTGAGTGGTATTGTACATTATCCATTATAAAAATCAATTAACATGCAGCTGATGTCATCAAGCTCTCTTATTTTTCAACACCTCCTCCATCTGTCATATAGAGACCATTGAATATATTCCCGAACATTGTTGGAGCAAGTTACTTTTAAAAGTAATGCATTACAATATTGTGTTACTCCCTTAAAAAAGTAACTAATTCCGTTACTTGGTTACTTTTTATGTAAAGTAATGCGTTACGTCAGTTTTGCATTACTTTTTCCTCACCTGGGCTGGGCTTGTTTGTTTTTTAATTATAAAAATAATTATATTTTTGGCAAATGTAAAGGCCCTTTCACATCAAAAGTGAAATGAATAAGCCTCAGGCTGAAGGAAATGCAAATTCACGTCAGTACAGTAGAGGGCGCAGCTCAAACCTTTCAGCTGTGCTGCCATTTTGGATGTCAGAAAAAAGTTCAACACTTTTACTTCAGCAATTAAAAAAAAAAGAAAGTATCGTACAGTACATGGTGTAATTACGAGCTCTACGAGGACATGATCGCTTTTACGAGTTGAAATCTCGTAATTACGGTAGTTACAACATGGCCTGTACGCACCTTTACTCCTGATTTCTCTCAACATGGGGACAGGAGTGGTGTCAATCAATAAAAGGGAAAACAAAGTAACTTGCGTTACTTATTTGAAAAAGTAACTCAGATATTTTGTTGTAAAGTTAAAAGTAAAGCATTGTGTTACTTCTAATGCGTTACCACTACACGTCCTGATTTTGGTAAGGATACGTTCACACAGTCAGTCCAAATCCAGTTATTTGTGTATCCAATTGGAATCTGATCTCAAATTTTTGACTGTCCACATTGTGTATTGCAACCGTTCAGATCTAATTTGTGTGTCCATGCCGCTCTTTTTCGTTTTTCCGGAATATCTGCATTGGTTTCTATGGCATTGATGTTGCGTTGGTAGGTATATGCCAAAAACAACAACAACGACAACAACCTCAACATGGAGGGGTTTGCAATACAGATGTTGTCTTATTTACAACATGATACAATGTGTACAATTTACAATGTGTAGAAGCCGCACTAGACTACTGCATCTTCTGAGGCAGCGGCAGAAACGTACAAGACTGGTATGAGTGGCTTTATTTCGCGCTTGTCTCCACCGGTTTCAAAATGTGCATCCGTCATATTGTCATTTTCTGTTCGTCCGGCACTTTGCAACAACACAACCGTGTTCCTGCAGTGACTTTCAGCATGTTTCTTATAACAACGTGATGTTTACATTTTACGTGGCGTGAGAAAGTCACATAAAGAGCAGTCAGACTGAAACAGATCTCCAGAAATGTGATTTGTAGCTCAAAACGGATTTGTAAAAATCACATTTCATGTGATTCCTTGCAATTCACACTTAATAAATCTGATCGGATTTGGACTGACAGTCTGAACGTAGCCTGAGACGCGTTCCAGGGTCAACATATTTTGTTGCTCCTCCTGTCCAAACATTTAATCCTAACCATATCTCTACCCCTAAACCTAACCCTACCCATACGTTATCCCTAAAATCACAGTGAAATGACCTAACCCTGACTGTAAGCCTAAACTTGACAAACTGTAAACTTGTCCCTCAAATCTGATTGGTTGATTGGAATGTTGTTGTTGGATGTTGGTCCAGAAACATGTTGCACTTGGTGAAATTTTGGTGAAAAACTGTTCCTGAAGGATCAAATCAAATTGCACCTAGTCACATCCAGACCCCCATTATAGTTTTTTTCTGCCTAGGAACCACAAACGTAGAAGCAAGAGACTGTCTGACCACAAAAATGACAAACCACAGTTCGTTTTCATGTTCTGATTAGGGCTGTTTTATCTGAAATAGTTCATACCACAATAATAGACCAATCATTTAAATGCTGTAATTGCACAGCAATTCATAATTTGCATTTTTTTTGTGTGTGTGTCTAAAAGTAGTTTCTGATTATTTCACAGAATCAAGCCTAGAAATAAGCAGTTCTGCTCTTGGATATCTAGTTCACTTTCCAACAACTGCGTCAAACAAAACACAGGAGTATCTTGCAAATGTTTGATGCACTAATCTGGCAAACGTCTCCAGTTAAGATGAGGGAACCGAAAACGAAAGGCAACTTTTGCCAATGTACTCATTGTATTATTTACTTGCTGTAGCTCTCGCTTTTCCTGTCCTACTGACATAATGCAACCATTTCTGTTTCTTCTCCTCCATTTTCCTCCATCAGTTAAAGATAGACACTTAGCTCCATATCTGCTGAAAGCGGCTGCCCTCTCGGCATATGCACATACCGTCTGCCTGCACACACACACACACACACACACAGTACGACAGCAGAGGTGCAGAGCTTGAGGGACGGTTGAGCTCAGAGGTTAGAGGAAGTCCTCCCTTATTAGAGAAATCCATTGGCACAATCGCTTCATTACTGCCCTTGCGGTCTCCTCTTTCTCTCAACACTCTTTAAGGAGTGAGAGAGGAAATTAAAGTGAGCAGAGAAGCAGAGCAGAATCCATCTTGGATTAAAGGTGCAGATTAAAAACAAACTGTGCGGCAGGATGTTAAGGCTATTTATATCACACACCGTGATGAGACTTCATCAGAGAAGGGAAGAATTTGCCTGAACCCTCGACCCAGTGGCTAATTAAACAGAAGGGTAATTCTCATATTTGAGTTCTCTTCTAGTTTTCTTTCTTCCATGGAACACAAATGAGGTTTTGTTCTGTTCTTTTCCATACAATAAAAGGATGCTGTAGAACATAATAGTGTTCTGTTGCTTTAAATTCTCAGAGTTTGTAGCAGACTAAGTTATTTTAGCTTGTTTCTATGTATGTGTGTGTTATGGCAAAGAAATTCTCACATATGCTTGTTGAACTCCTGCATCTTGATAAGTAAAGACACATTTTGTTAAAGAGAACCGTTGCCTACCCATTCGTCGTTCAACAGATGCTATCAAGCTCCATAAAAAGGCAAAAATACATTATATTTCCATATACTACTGTACATTTCAAGTCGTTTGAAGTCAAATGACAGCTTGGTGCTTATACTGTCATTAAGTTTAAAAGGCCTCGTCCTCATTCACTTTAATTGCATGAAAAAGAGCAGCTATAGGACAAAGTGCTTTTGTGCTCCACAGGAGAAATAAGGATTTTATGAGAAAAGATTTGGGTGAACTACTACTTTAGAGCTAAAACACACATTACCAGGTTACGGCTTCGGCTCATGGTGAAGTTCTTTTATTCTTCGCTTAGGGGTAAAAGAAGTTTTTACAGTATTAAACATGAAAAAAAAAAAAAAAAACCAGCGTCAGTGTCTCTTTCAATTAGAATTACAACTTTAGTTTCTACTATAAAGGACGTCTGACCTTGATGGACTGAACCAGTGTTGCCAACTATTTTCAAATGGAAAGTAGCTAAAGCCTGAACAAAAAGCCGCTAAAGTTCGCTAGATGACGTCATGTATCAATTAGCATATCCATAACGTCATCCTTGCATTCTGCCTAACGCAGCAGATAAGTGATCCAATGTCATGCGACATTTGGAAAGTTACTGAGGTTTGTGAAAAAAGTCGCTAGATTTGTCGCTAGGCACTTTTTTGAAGAAAAAAAAGTCTCTAAAGGGGTCTGAAAAGCCGCTAAATCTAGCAACAAAGTTGCTAAGTTGGCAACACTGGACTGAAAAGAAGAAATGAACAGGAGAAGATTTCCATGTCAAAGAAGGACATAGTTGTTGACATTGTTGACATAGACATATTACTACTGTAATACATCTGCACTGTAAAATAAATATTACAATTATAATAAATCAATAATTATTCTTATTATTATCAAAACTATCTACAGTTGTGGTCAGAATTATTGGCACCCTTGATAAATATGATCAAAGATGACTGTAAAAATAAATCTGCATTGTTTATCCTTTTGATGTTTAATTCATAAAATTAGCAAAAATCTAACCTTTCATTGAAGGAAAAGAATTGAAAGTGGGGGAAAAAAAAAAAAAAAAAAAAAATTCACATTATGAAATAAATGTTTTTCTCCAAAACACGTTGGCCACAATTATTGGCACCCCTAAAATTTTTTATGAGTAAAATATCTCTGAAGTATATTCCCATTCATATTTACATTTTTTTAACACAGCAGGGTGATCATGAACATGAAATTGTCCAGCCATGACTTCCTGTTCCACAGGAGTATAAACATGAGGAAATACAAAGGCCAAATTCCCGTAATCATTCATCATAATGAGTAAAACCAAAGAATATAGTTCTGATGTGCAGCAAAATATTGTTGAGCTTCACAAAATAGAAAGTGGCTGTAAGAAAATAGCTGAAGCATTGAAAATCCCCATTTCCACCATCAGGGCAATAATTAAGAAGTTCCAATCAACTAAAGATGTTACAAATCTGCCTGGAAGAGGACATGTGTATAAATCGTCCTAATGTGAAGTGAGGAGGAAAGTTTGAGTGGCCAAAGACTCTCCAAAGATCACAGCTGGAGAATTGCAGAGATTAGTTGAGTCTTGAGTGTCAGACAGCCAAAAAAAAAAAAAAGATCAAACAGCACCTACATCCCCACAAGTTATTCGGGAGGGTTTCAAGAAAAATCCTCTGCTCTCATCCAGAAACAATCTCCAGCATATTCAGTTGTCAGGCAAGACTGGAACTTCAAACGGGACCAGTTTCTATGGTCAGATGAGACTTAAAAAAAAAAAAAAAAAAACCTTTTTGGCAGCAAACCCACCAGATGGGTTTGGTGCACACATGGATAAAAAGTACCCTGTGCCCACAGTTAAATATACTGCTGGATCTTTAATGTTGTGGGCTGATTTTTCTGCTGGAGGTCCTGGACATCTTGTTCAGATACATGGTATCATGGATTCTATCAAATACCAACAGATAAAAAAAAAAATCAAAACCTGACCGCTTCTGCTAGAAATCCAATAATGGGCCGTGGTTGGATCTTCCATCAGGACAATGATCCAAAACAAACATCAAAACCAACACAAAAATGTGTCACTGAGCACAAAATGAAGCTTCTGCCATGGCCATCCCAGTCCCCTGACCTGAACCCTAAAGAAAATGAGTGGAGTGAACTGAAGAGAAGAAGCACCAACATGGAGCTGGGAATCTGAAGGATCTGGAGAGATTCTGCATGAAGGAACGGTCTCTGATCTCTTGTCAGGTGTTCTCCAAACTCATCAGGCATTATAGGAGAAAACTCAGAGCTGTTGCAAAAAGTATTGAATAAAAGGGTGCCAATAATTGTGGCCAACGTGTTTTGGAGAAAAACATTTATTTCATATTGTGATTCCCCCCCCCCCCCCTTTTAATTCTTTTCCTTCAATGAAAGATTAGATTTTTGCTAATTTTATGAATTAAAGATCAAAAGGATAAACAATGCAGATTTCTTTTTACAGTCATCTTTGATCATATTTACCAAGGGTGCCAAGAATTCTGACCACAACTGTAATAAAAGTATTATTATTAAAACTGTATAATAAAAGTATTATTATTCATAATAATAATAATAATAATAATAATATTTGTGGTATCGAATATTGATATTTTTCAAGGTACTGTATGGAAGTTCCAGTAGCGTGCCAACACTACAGCACAGTTTGCTAGTATTCCCTTTCAAACATAGCCAGCTTCCAAATCCAAACAGCATTAAAGAAACAGAACTGCAGTCTAATCAGCCAGTAAAAGAGTATTTCCTGCAGAGAGCTTTGAATATACATCTTTAAAAGGTCAAAATTCGCTCAGTTACCAGCACGCCTGCAATTGTGGAACTTATTTAACTTGATTCGGTTATTCACAGCTAACAAGCTGTTCCACATTTTGCCTTCTTTCATAAAGGGGGAACTTAAAACTGCAGTTAAACCTTTTCTTGATTTACCCTCTGAGAATGTCACAGTAGTGTGCCCATGTCTCCCTGAAGATGCTTGTCTTTTTTTTTTTTTTTCAGCAATTACCAACATTTGACATATAAAAGTCATTCTCCTGATAGTAATAGAGACAATTATACAGATCCAAACCCTTACGACCCCTCTGGGTGTGCATTTGCATACTGCCATCACAGCCGTCAAAAATAAAATTGTTGCATGACCTACATGCTCATTTCACTCTACAGTTTTCCCCATTTCCATGTTACCTGATTGGAGTATGAGCGAATACTGTGGGTGGGCGTGTAAACGCTGTGTGCACATACATGCAATCACCTCTGGGATCTGATTCAAATTGGAATAATGTAAAAATAGTTACACGATTGGCTTGTGCGTTATATTCAGGTCTTCTGAAACTACACAATTCTGTGATCATATGGCTCCATTTTTGAGTTTTAGAGAGGAAGATTATAAATCTTTTCTTGCACATGCCATCATTTGACTTCAAAAGAACTGGAGTATTGAGCATGAAAGTAAATGAAGAGCATTAGCATAAGAGAGCCATATTTACCAATTTAATGATGTCAAATTTGGCCATTATGAACTGTGGCGTAACAAAGAACTGATTGAAGATTCTTCCAATTTTATTTTGGATTCCATGGACAATCAAAGCACGCAGGTTTGAAATTAATTTGGTCAGTAGATGTTATATAGCTTACAAAATAACGCATTTTTCCTAAGGAATTTTCGGAGAAACGTCTGATACATGTTGACATATAAAATGACTAATAATTATATACATAAAAAAATTCTATAAGACTCTTGAGCTATGAAAGATAAGCTTCAACCTTTCTGGGTCTTTCTACTGTTCGATTCACTTCATCCATCTGCCACATTATATGAAATGTGTTCAAACCTAGCCAAGTGTTGATGTTGACATTTTTATTTGTCATCATAAGAATTTATGTGGCCCATCAGTTAATTTGCCTCACCGCATGACTCATGATTCTATTGTACAGGCGGAGAGGTGGAGTGGCCATCAAGATTTATATACGCGCATGTTTATGTGTCGCAGTGTTTGGCTCGCTTCTCTTGGAGCTGCTGTCCTCTGTTCACAAGGGCTGATAAATCAAGGGCAAGTTTGCATACAAACACATGCAGGTGTTAACACGCATGAGCGCAGACGTGAGTGGAAAGGGCAGTTAGGCTACAGAGGTGCGTTTATAACAATCTAGAGCTGGTATTATGATAATAATTGCTATTTTGTACAGAAATGAGTACCTCTGATGGACAGGCTCATTTAGAGTCTCTGAGGAAGACTAAATCAATGATAAGGTGAGCGCTATCCGTCTGGAAACTTGTATTGCAGGACTGATGAGGTGCAAATTAAAAAGCCATTAGTGAAGCATCTCTCACCATGGTGAAAAGAGACCTTGGGTTAGTGGCTATCTCTGAGGTCTGAGTGATTCATAATCAAAGAAATCTCAAAACCCAAGATCAATAGAAAACAAAGTTGGAGTTGAGGTTTACCCTGACACTAGATAGATAGATAGATAGATAGATAGATAGCAGAACGAATGAACTAAGTAAACCAACCAACGAACCAACCAATGATACATAGATAGACAGATAGCAGAACGAACCAACGAACATTCGATCGATCGATAGCAGAACGAACGAACTAAGTAACGAACTAACAAACGAATGAACCAACGAATGAACCAATGATAAATAGATAGAACCAACCAACCAACGAACCACCCAACCAACGAACAAACGTACGAACGATCGATAGATAGATAGCAGAACGAACCAACGAACCAATGAGCCAACGAACAATAGATAGTACGAAAGCAGACAGACAGAACAAACAAACGAGCAAACGAATGACAGACAGACAGATAGACAGATAGAAAGCAGACAAACCGAACGAACAATAGAACAAAAGCAGAACGAACGAACGAACAAAGGAAAGAACGATAGAATGATAGATAGATAGAACGACAGATAGATAGATAGATAGATAGATAGAATAGTTGAACGATAGAATGATAGGAAAATATATAGAACGAATGAACGAATGAACGAATGATAGATAGATAGATAGATATAGATAGATAGCAGAACGAACAATCTAACCAAGTAACGAACTAACGAACCAACCAACCCACAAACCAATAATAGATAGATAGCAGAACGAACGAACGATCAATCAAAAGATAGATAGATAGATAGCAGAATGAATGAACTAACAAACTAACTAATGAACGAACGAATAAACTACTGATAAACAGATAGCAGAACGAACGAACGAACGAACAAACCAATGAACGAACGAACGATCGATCAATAGATAGATAGCAGAACGAACCAACGAACGAACGAGCCAACGAACAATTGATAGAATGAAAGCAGACAGACAGAACGAACGAACAAACGAATGAACGAACGAACGATAGATAGAACGAAAGCAGACAGACAGACAGACAAAACAAACAGACAATACAATGAAAGCAGACAGACAGAATGAACAACAGACAGATAGAATGAAAGCAGATAGACAGACAGAACGAATGAACAAAAGATCGAACGATAGATAGAACAAAAGCAGACAGACACAAAACAAACAAACAATAGAATGAAAGCAGACAGACAGAACGAACGGCAGATAGAATGAAAGCAGATAGACAAGAACAAATGAACGAACGAACGAACAAACGAACGAATGAACGATAGATAGATACCTTAAATGATGCTTTTAAAGGCTTCCTTTGCAATTTCAGTGTTGAATACTTTTACAGTACAATGCTCTGTTCATTGTAATCTATATCTTGCAGTGACTTGATGATTGTGCTAATGTAATATTACGCATAAAGCTCACAATAATGCTTAAAATAATAAAAAGATCAATTTACAAAAAAATGTTAAGAATACACATTTCCAATATCAATTATTGCCATCCGACCAATCAAACTCTCTAGTCACTTCTGGTAGAAGTTTGCTTTATGCAGATTTATTTGCTTTATACAGATGCCACAGGTTGCATAGCATTTCCTCATCCTTAAATACCTTGAAAGGTAATAAAAAAGGCCCAATACTACATTAGATAGTAGTAAACGTGTGTTGGGCTAATAATGTGCGCTAATATAGTCTATATATAATAGTTCTTTTTGAATAAATCAGTCAAGAGACTTACAGTAATACTAATTGGATGTTCATGTCTATTATGAAGAGTGTTTTGCTGTAAAAATGGTTATTTCATTAAAAATGTAGCTTATTAATATTAAAACAATCACAGTTGGGAAGCACTAATATATTTGCCTTCCTGCCTCAGAAAGCAGAACCACTGCAAATAGAGATACAAGTCACAGTGGAAGTTGACTTGCTGTTGTTCTTAGTATGTTGTCAAAGCAATGGTGGGTGGAGTGAACACAGCTTTATCACTAACTCAAGGACAGATATTTACACTTTGTGTAAATAGACTTTGACTTTCCTAATTAGTTTGATCATGTCAACATATTTTGCTTATTATGCATGCATGTTTCCTGCACATAATATTTTTGAATTGCCTATGTAGTCAATATAATAACACTAGAAACAAATTACGCCTTCCTCTCCATGTTCAGCTCAAACACGGATACTGAATCCCACTCGGTCCACTTTGCGAGACATGAAAGATGATTTATTCAGAAGCTCAATAATTACAACTCTGTGGAGCCCTGCGATTGTGAGATTAGACCCCTACTGTTTTTGTGTCTTCACACAGAATGAATATCATATATTCAACTAACACTGCAAAATAAAAGCAGCATGTAAACTCCTCCGTTTGGCACATAATTAAGCAAAAAGATTGTTGGCTGGATGGAAGCGCATTTTAACCAGGGAAGATATGTAGTCACTGCAGATGATTTGTATGCATGCGGTAACTCGCATTTAATGCAAAACCACCAATCATGCATGGCTTCTATACCAGAAGGGACCGTTTTAATGCTTAATTATTATTTTAAACATGAAGAGCTGTTTGCCGCACAGCACAGGTTACTCTCTACATGAAGATGAGCAGATGTGAAACGTGTGAATTAAGTGAACCGTTCGCCTCGCAAACACACCATTTAGAAGTTAATTGGACAAAGACATGCTTTTAAAGATGTTTCTTGCTGCAGGAAGAAAGATACCAAAAATATAGTTCTGACAATTAATTGATTCCTCAATGAGAGTCTAAGACAGCTTAGCTCGCTAACAGCAAAGGATTGCTTGCACAAGAAACATCATCTTGGGAACGCTATCAAATTAAACACATTTGAAAGCTAATTTGTCTGGCTGCATTGAGTCTGGGTGTAAACAACATGCTTAATGCATTCCAATTGTGCTGGAAAAGTGCCCACTACAATGCTATATTTGTCATGTAAACCTTATTCTTTTTTCGGTTGTTTTCACAGAATGCATACGCGTATCCCAGACCGCTACCGGGGACTTGGATGGGAGACATACCCACAATTCACTGAGGGGGCCCGTGAGAAAATGCACCACTGCCCATTACGATTTGCAGTGGCTCAGATAAAGCCTTTCCTGGATTTTGCTTCAGCGCTGAGAATTTTCCAACACAAAAGCGGCGGAATCTGAAAAGAATTAGGCTGGATGGGCGGCACACATCCTCAACCCCTCATTTTGGACCCTTTCAAAAGTGGAGCAAGTGGATACGGCATCAATTTGACACCCCGTCCTCAAGCAAAACCGGTTTGGTAGTCACTTCGACCAACAATAAACGTCCCCCACAATGGGGCTGGCAAACACGCAAGGCAAATCTATTCGTAATGAACCAGGAAAATGTTTTTCGACGCTGCCATTGTTGCTGTATGATAGCTACTGCCTGCTCTCCCCACGGAATCAACACCTACCGTCCCCACTTCCTCCAACCTCCCGTCCTGTTCATCCCTTTGTGTTGTGTAGTGATGTATTCATGCCGAACCATTGGAAACGTCTCTCGTGATCAGTGGACAGTAATTGCTCAATTGAGCACAACCCACAAGGATGTTTCCGAGGACCGCATGACAACAGAAGATATTTTTGACTGCTGTGAAAACATAATGAAAAAAGCCTGTTTGTAAGGACTGTAACCTCACCACGAGTTCCCACTGTGATTTGATTTCAACCCTGGCTGAACGTGGACTCACCACAGGAGAGTTGAATTGTGGGTATAGTATGTGTGTTGTGGATGTGTTTTGTTTTTTCTGTTCCGTTTAAACCTGGAATTTCCATGCTTTCCCTGGATTGTCCTTTCTCTTTGTTCAGACCGAAAATTTAGCTGACTATTTTTGTATGAGCACCGTATCATCCTTACGTGATTAATCAAAGAGAGATTGACTTTAAAAACTCTGAGATACCTTCACATATTTTAAACACTTGCATCTGGATGCCTTCTTGTCGCCCGACATCTACAGCCACTGATCAAACCATCAACAAACCGGACATTTTCTACAACAACCAGAACTGTCATTATTTTGTGCTGCAAACTTTGCATAGCGTAAAACAGTGGTTCTCAACTGATCAGGGTCGTAGACAATAAACAATAAAATGCAGCTAACCATATAATCATGCATAGTCAGGAGAGCAAAATAAATGTTTTGTTTTTGGCGTCAAAGGTGTGTGCAATCAAACTCTACAGTATTTTGGCACAAGTTCATTTACTAGACAAAATATGAAGCCAAATTGGAGAGGGTGCATGACATAGTCCTCAAAAACCATGAACAAAACTACTGAACTGAAAATAAGACCCAGACTACGTTAAATACGGGTTCACAGGGTTTGAATTGACCACAGTGTGTTTTATATGATGAATTATTTGTGTGATGAGAGCATCATACTTTAGAAACCAAAATTGTTAGCTTTTGTCATGTTAATAATTTAGCATATTGTCTGGCCTTTGCATTTCCTGGAAATATTACTACATTTTAAAGTTTGAATTTAAGGACATTTTTTACTTACTTTTTGTACGATAAACAATTTAGATATCACGTCGGGTCACCACTTGATTTCCAATGTAAAATCCAGGTCCTGTTGAGAACCACTGACACAAAACCTTTCTA
Organism: Mylopharyngodon piceus; assembly: GCA_039654765.1. Lineage (NCBI taxonomy): Eukaryota > Metazoa > Chordata > Actinopteri > Cypriniformes > Xenocyprididae > Mylopharyngodon > Mylopharyngodon piceus. The sequence goes on along the minus strand of CM077453.1, from coordinate 2,907,419 downwards.
AGATTTACACACTTACTACCATACAACAACCTATGGAAGCTGTTTCCGCCTATGTTTCCGCCATGGAATAAACAAATTTTTCACAATTCTGAAAAAACTCACAATTCTGACTTTCTTTTTGTGTGATAACTGAATTGCGTGATATAAAGTCAGAATTGCGAGATATTGTCGAAATTGCGTGTTATAAAGTCAGAATTGCGAGAGATACAGTCACAATTGCGTGTTATAGAATCAAAATTGCGTGATATAAATGTGCAATTGCATGTTATAAAGTCAGAATTGCGATAGTCACAATTGCGTGATATAAAGTCAGAATTATGAGATAGTCACAATTGCGTGTTATAGAGTCAAAATTGCGTGATATAAACTTGCAATTGCATGTTATAAAGTCAGAATAGTGAGATATTGTCGCAATTGTGAGTTATAAAGTCAGAATTGTGAGATATAAACTTGCAATTGTTATAAATTCAGAATTGTGAGAGATAGTTGCAATTGCGTGTTATAAAGTCAGAATTGTGGGATATAAACTTGCAATTGTTTGTTATAAAGTCAGAATTGTGAGAGATAGTCGCAATTGTGTGTTATAAAGTCAGAATTGTGAGAGATAGTCGCAATTGTGTGTTATAAAGTCAGAATTGTGGGATATAAACTCGCAATTGCGTGTTATAAAGTCAGAATTGCGAGATATAGTTGCAATTGCATTATAAAGTCCAAATTGCGAGATATAAACTCGCAACTGCGTGTTATAAAGTCAGAATTGTGGGATATAAACTCGCAATTGCGTGTTATAAAGTCAGAATTGTGGGATATAAACTTGCAATTGTTTGTTATAAAGTCAGAATTGCGAGATATTGTCGCAATTGTGAGTTATAAAGTCAGAATTGTGAGAGATAGTCGCAATTGTGTGTTATAAAGTCAGAATTGTGGGATATAAACTCGCAATTGCGTGTTATAAAGTCAGAATTGCGAGATATAGTTGCAATTGCATTATAAAGTCCAAATTGCGAGATATAAACTCGCAACTGCGTGTTATAAAGTCAGAATTGTGGAAAAATTATTTTGTGGCGGAAACAAGCTTCTATAACCACCATCTACATTCATCACATTAGTATTTCCCTTCTCTGCAGTATGAGGAGATTTACAGGACACTACCATACAAAAGTTTGGGGTCTTTTTAAAAAAGAATTTAACACTTTTATTCAGCAAGGATGCATTTGATTGATCAAAAGTTACAGTAAAGTTACAGTATATAATGTTATAAAAGATTTCTATTTCAAAAATATGCTGTTCTTTTCTACTCTGTACTAAATTTTCTACTGTACTAAATTTCTACTAATCCTGAGAATCACGATTTCCACAAAAAATATTAAGCAGCACAACTGTTTTCAGTTGTTTCTTGAGAACCAATTCAGAATGATTTCTGAAGGATCATGTGACACTGAATGGTTGAAAATTCAGCTTTCCCACCACAGGAATAAATTACATTTTAAAATATATTCAAATAGCAAACCGTTATTTTAAATTGTAATAATATTTCAAAATATTACAGTTTTTACTGTATTTTGATCAAATAAACACAGCCCTGCATAAGAGACTTCCATCAAAAACATCAAACTTTTGAATGGTATCTGGTACAGCTGAAACAAGCCACATGTAACAAGTATGTCTGTGCAACAGGAGGACAAACCTATATATTAATGCAGATAAGTGTAACCAGTACATCAATGAATGAATGAATGGAAATGGACAGAAATCTACTGGAAGGATTCTGCACAGGCACTGCCATCTGGCCAAAAGCCCCCTTAATTTTTGTATAATCATTATTATTACATCCATCATAATTTGTTAACATGTATGGAGCCGTGTCTTTAGCAAGAATGAAACCTGCCAAAGCAAAACAAAAGGTTATAGTCAAAGTTATTGGCTAAAATTTGAGTTGGAGGTATACTAACTAGAAAATGTGATGCTTGCACATGCAAAACTGGCCAGCAAGGTGTACTAAATGGTTTTAGTGCATTGCTATGGTGTTCTGGGTTATTGCACCGTCATAAAAGGCCCACATGCAAGCCTCTATGATGTTCGGATCTCTAGATTGAACGCTTGGGTCCTTTCTTCTATATCTGTGGGAATCTTTTGCCTGTTTTATCACCTGCCAGGCAGAAATCATAAGTCAGATCACTTAGAAAAGTAATAGCACATCTCTCCTCAACAAGGCGCATGATTTGTGGTATCACGTCCAAAGTAAAAACGTTGCGGATGAACTACAAATGGATGAGTCACGCACTAAAACATCTCTTAATTCTGAGCAATAGTGATAGTTATGTTTGCCTGTGCAAACTCCACTGAGAAAATATGTAAAGCAAACCACTGAATGCTGTGCTATCATGTGTCCTTTAGTGAGAAATGCCCACCCTTGAAGTCTTGTGTTATCAGATCCTCTTAGGGAGAACTGCATCTGCCAAGAACACACAATCTATCAATGTCACTGGCGGGATGGTCTGACTGTGGGGGTTTCTGTGCAATTTACTTACTAACATTTCACATCCTCTTGAAAAACAAGCCAAATATTTCACAGATCTCAGATTAGGAGAATGGCTCTTCCCTGATTTATTGAATCGTCAGAGGTATAATAAAATAAAATAAAAAAAATAAAAACAGGTGCTTAAAGGGATAGTTCACCCAAAAATTTAAATTCTGTCATCAGTTATTCACTCTCATGTCTTTCCAATCCAAACCCGTGAGACTTTCGTTTATCTTCAGAACACAAATGAAGATATTTTAATGAAATCTCAACTACACAACTACCACTTTGATGCTTCAAAAAGTTCATAAAGAGATCCTAAAACTAATCCATATGAATCAAGCGGTTTAGTCCAAATTTTCTGAAAAGACACGATCGCTTTATATGATGAACAGATTTAATTTAGGCTTTTATTCACATATAAACATTGATCAGAGAACATAAACAGAAGCTCAACCGAACCTGCTTGATGCACGAGAACAAACCTCTTGCAGAAGCTCAAACGTGATGCGTAACACGAGAATGATCCTCATTGGTTCTTGCAGAAACTCAAACGTGATGCGTAACTCGAGAATGGACCTCATTGGTTCTTGTTGAAGCTCAAATATGATGCGTAACACAAGGATGATCCTCATTAGCTCAAACATGATGTGTAACACGAGAATGAACCTCATTGATTCTTGTAGAAGCTCAAACATAATGCGTAACATGAAAATGATCCTCATTGGTTCTTGTTGAAGCTCAAACGTGCTGCATAACACGAGGATGATCCTCATTGGTTCTTGTTGAAGCTCAAACGTGCTGCATAACACGAGGATGATCCTCATTGGTTCTTGTTGAAGCTCAAACGTGCTGCATAACACGAGGATGATCCTCATTGGTTCTTGCAGAAGCTCAAATGTGATGCGCAACACGAGAATGAACCTTTTTGGTTCTTGTGGAAGCTCAAACGTGATACGTAACAAGAATGATCTATATTGGTTCTTGTTGAAGCTCAAATGTAATGCGTAACACGAGAATGAACCTCGTAAATAAAAGCCTAAATTAAATCTGTTCATCATATAAAGCGACTGAGTCTCTTCAGAAAATTTGGACTAAACCACTCCATTCATATGGATTAGTTTTACGATCTCTTTATGAACTTTTTGAGGTGTCAAAGTAGTTGCGTAGCTGTCAATGGAGGAACAGAAAGCTCTCAGATTGCATCAAAAAGATCTTCATTTGTGTTGGGTTTGGAACGACACGAGGGTGAGTAATTAATGACAGAATTTTCATTTTGGGGTGAACTAACCCTTTAATCATGCCTCTCGATCTAAAGCGTGATGAAGTGTCTTCATACCTCCTTTTGGTCGGAATAAAAAGATCTTTTCTATAGTTCACGAAGGCTTTTCACATGTTGATCGCTCAATATGAATGCATATTTCTGCTACCCATCCACTTCTCAGAAAGTACGACGACCTTCGGTTTCTAAAGCAAAACTAGGCTGATGATGAAAATGCGGCTGATGCAATTCGCTTCTGTAAGAGGCGTCTATTAGCTGAACATATTCAAGGTTCTGTGTCATTATGACTGATCTGAAGTAGACAGACAGTAAAGGTGTAACTACTGATTTGCATTTAGAGCTCATGTGTGAAAAGGATCAAGGACAAATTGGCCAGTTTTGCTCTCTCAAGTAACCCTCACATTTTATTCGTTTAAGGACATGTGTTTTGTGTGAAAATGAGGATTCTTTACGTTTTTTAAAACAGAAACGCCGGGATGTTATATTCTATGGATTTGTCTTTATAAACTGTTATTCTAAATTCAGCAGCATCAGAAAACTCCATTTGTTGATGTTTTGAATTTCAATATATGTAAGTAACTCTTAACCCAAAATTTTACCTATTGCTAATATATTCCAAGGTCCAAAATTTCACAATTAAACAATGAAAACCTGGGATTATTTTACCCCTTAAAACCTGGAAAAAAGAAAGAAGTTCTTTGGTATGTGCCATGCTAATTTCTTGTTTCAATAGGAATTAAAACATACTCTTATTCCCAGGTCATTAATGCAAGTGAATGGCATTGACCTTAAATCCATGGTAATTTTCAGGTCACCTTTTTAATTAAACTTTCCACTCAGTTTGTCATGCTGATAATGTCATTTGCAATGAAAAACATTTACCAAATTGATCTAAAAATGCAAAATAGAAACATCTCTTTGTAGTGTTAGATTTTGGATCCCAATGAAAAGTAAGTGATGCACAACTATGGTCTATATGGACATTAAAACCCGGAGACAGATGGGTTGGTTGGAGGTTAACTGCACTGACAATCTGAATCTGTGCTTGTGAGTGTTTGTACGAAGGTTAAACCGCTCCTCCTGTACTTTAATACCAGAAACATCATGCATGAGTTCAAGGAAAACAGTCACCCATGTCACATGCAACACTCACAGGATTCACAATGACAGAAGAGACATTTGAGAGCGAGTTCAAGGAAAGTTTCTGGGTTCAAGACAAATTAAAGTCTATCGACAACTTCTGTGACATGATCTCTCAACCACAGAAAGGCACTGATTTGTACAAATGATGAAATTTAACCAGATCAAAACTGTACGATATCAAGCTGGCTCATTCAAATAGGAACTGCCGCTCCAAAAAGGACAAAAAAAGTAACATAAAAAGGGTCAATCTGATTTGTGCACTTTGTGTTTCAGTTCCTCTGATGCTTTTGGATCTGGTACATTGTTATCATGGCTTCAGAGAGGACTTTGAATGTTGGGATTTTGGACACAATCCAGTCCATATCTCGTATGGATTGATTTTTCTTTGTTGCTGTTGTCATTTTTGGAGCTCAATAGTGCTAGTTCTAATTCACTCGTGGGAAAATTAAAAACAAATATTCCTTTTATGTTCCAAGGAAGAATAAAACATATAGGTTTATGACAAATTGCTTGTGAGGTTCTTCTATTGTAAGTCATTTTAGTGACAAAATCTGATGTCTTTCCACTTTCATCCAACGTTTTCTTTCATAACAATCTTGGATAGCAAGGTAGCTTATAACAGAATGAATTTTTCCCCCTGGAAATGTGTAATTTGTGCACAGTGAGCAGCAGTACTGACCCTGGTTAACAACATCAGACCAGTTTGATCGTGTTTACATTGATGCACTTACAATGGAAATCATTCTGAAGGTTTGATGAGTTTTATATTGGATATAACTTTGTACAGAAAAAGTCAGAAGGTGTTTCCGGTTTCACAGACAAGGCTTAAGCTAGTCCTAGACTAAAATGCATGTTTGAGCTGTTTTAACTGAAAGCAGCTTGCACTGACATATCTTAATATGTCACTGCCATTGTTTTGTCTCAAGATGCACACCGGTAAAGTTTTTTTTTTTCTATAGGGCACGTTTATAAAAGCTACTTAAATGCCCTAATTGAACTAAGGCCTAATCCTGGCTTATTCTAAGCCCTGTCTGTGAAACCAGGCCATTATATTTAAGTCTTGTCACCATATTTTCAAAATGGTGTACTTTAAAGTTTAACCTTGTTCAATGCCTTAGCCGACAGCGTACTACTGTAAGTGCATTAAGGTAAATGCACCTTGTGCCTGTTTTTACAAACTGACGGTTTAAGGTTGAACTGATTTTCTCTGGTAATCAACAGCATGTCACAGATGTTGTCCATTTAGCTTTGCTTATTGGACCTGGAACATTCCTTCAATAAGAATCCATTACAAAGACACATCGAGCACACTGTGATCAACTCTGCTTCTGTATGTTCAGCATTCTCTGTGATCTTTGTCCACACCTGGCTGTGCCTTGCAGTGTGCATTTCATACAAATATCACAAAAAAAAAAAAAAAAAAAAAAAAAACCATCACACACACACACACACACACACAAAAAAAGATCATAACGCTTGCCATGTTCATGTGTACAGACTTAACTCCTGGACCAGAGGTAAAAGATATGTTGATATTTGTATTTTTATCTGTATCCTCGGTATGTATGTTGCTCCCTTTCTTTAGAAAAATAAAAGTAATACTTTTTCCTGAAAGACTGTGATTTGTCAATGTTAAAAATATGAGCTGGTGACTGAAAGGTTGTAGGTTTGAATCCTGCAGGACAATAACATTTCAATTATAATAAAATTGTGCTTATATAAAACAAATAATTTAAAAAAAAATTAAAATTTAAAAAATTTATTCCAAACCCAAATGCAGTTTCTCATGAAATTTCTCATGTTTTTCTATTGTCATCTAATTCTTGCCCTCCAGACGTCTTAAAATGCACATTCTGTACATAGATCAGGGGAATGAAGTGTACATACAGACACACAAAACTGAAATATACATAAATTTAAACTATATAATTGATAAAAAATAAATAAATAATTTAAATTAAAAAGGTGTGAAATGAGAAAGAAAAATATAGAATAGAAAATATATATTTTTATATAGATATTTATAACGATAGATCGAACGAACGATAGATCGAACGAATGAATGAACGATAGATCGAACGAACGAGCGATAGATTGAACAAACGAACAAGAACGATAGAACGAACGATAGATCGAACGAAAGACCAATAGATCGAATGAATGATATATCGAATGAACGAACAAACAATAGATTGAACAAACGAACAAGTGACCGATAGAACGAATAATAGATCGAATGAAAGACCGATAAATTGAACGAAAGACCAATAGATCGAACGATATATCGAACGAACAATATATTGAACGAATGAACAATAGATCGAATGAACGCACACACAATAGAACGAATAGGAACGAATGGATCAAACTAATGAAAGATCGAACGAACAAACGATAGATTGATCGAATGAACAAAAGAACGAACAAACGATAGAAATAAAATATAGAATAGGAAATAGATTTTTATATAGATAGAACGATAGATCAAACGAATGAACAATAGATCGAACGAATGAACGATAGATTGATTGAATGAACAAAACAACGAACGAACAAACGATAGAAATAAAATATAGAATAGGAAATAGATTTTTATATAGATAGAACGATAGATCAAAGAATGAACAATAGATCGAACAAATGAATGATAGATCGAACAAACGAACGATAGATCGAACGAATGAACAATAGATTGATCGAATGAACAAAAGAACGAACGAACGATAGAAATAAAATATAGAATAGGAAATAGATTTTTATATAGATAGAATGATAGATCAAACGAATGAACAATAGATCGAACGAATGAACGATAGATTGATCGAATGAACAAAACAACGAATGAACAAACGATAGAAATAAAATATAGAATAAGAAATAGATTTTTATATAGATAGAACGATAGATCAAAGAATGAACAATAGATCGAACGAATGAATGATAGATCGAACAAACGAACGATAGATCGAACGAATGAACAATAGAACGAACGAAAGAAATAAAATATAGAATAGGAAATAGATTTTTATATAGATAGAACAATAGATCAAACGAATGAACAAGAGATCGAACAAATGAACAATAGATTAATCGAATGAACAAAACAACGAACGAACAAACGATAGAAATAAAATATAGAATAGGAAATAGATTTTTATATAGATAGAACGATAGATCAAACGAATGAACAATAGATCGAACAAACGAACGAAAGATCGACCGAATGAACAATTGATTGATGGAATGAACAAAAGAACGAACGAACAAACGATAGAAATAAAATATAGAATAGGAAATAGATTTTTATATAGATAGAACAATAGATCAAATGAATGAACAATAGATCAAACGAATGAACGATAGATTAATCGAATGAACAAAACAATGAACGAACAAACGATAGAAATAAAATATAGAATAAGAAATAGATTTTTATATAGATAGAACGATAGATCAAAGAATGAACAATAGATTGAACGAATGAATGATAGATCGAACAAACGAACGATAGATCTAACGAATGAACAATAGATTGATCTAATGAACAAAAGAACGAACGAAAGAAATAAAATATAGAATAGGAAATAGATTTTTATATAGATAGAACGATAGATCAAACGAATGAACAATAGATCGAACGAATGAACGATAGATTGATTGAATGAACAAAACAACGAACGAACAAACGATAGAAATAAAATATAGAATAGGAAATAGATTTTTATATAGATAGAACGATAGATCAAAGAATGAACAATAGATCGAACAAATGAATGATAGATCGAACAAACGAACGATAGATCGAACGAATGAACAATAGATTGATCGAATGAACAAAAGAACGAACGAACGATAGAAATAAAATATAGAATAGGAAATAGATTTTTATATAGATAGAATGATAGATCAAACGAATGAACAATAGATCGAACGAATGAACGATAGATTGATCGAATGAACAAAACAACGAATGAACAAACGATAGAAATAAAATATAGAATAAGAAATAGATTTTTATATAGATAGAACGATAGATCAAAGAATGAACAATAGATCGAACGAATGAATGATAGATCGAACAAACGAACGATAGATCGAACGAATGAACAATAGAACGAACGAAAGAAATAGAACAATAGATCAAACGAATGAACAAGAGATCGAACAAATGAACAATAGATTAATCGAATGAACAAAACAACGAACGAACAAACGATAGAAATAAAATATAGAATAGGAAATAGATTTTTATATAGATAGAACGATAGATCAAACGAATGAACAATAGATCGAACAAACGAACGAAAGATCGACCGAATGAACAATTGATTGATGGAATGAACAAAAGAACGAACGAACAAACGATAGAAATAAAATATAGAATAGGAAATAGATTTTTATATAGATAGAACAATAGATCAAATGAATGAACAATAGATCAAACGAATGAACGATAGATTAATCGAATGAACAAAACAATGAACGAACAAACGATAGAAATAAAATATAGAATAAGAAATAGATTTTTATATAGATAGAACGATAGATCAAAGAATGAACAATAGATTGAACGAATGAATGATAGATCGAACAAACGAACGATAGATCTAACAAATGAACAATAGATTGATCGAATGAACAAAAGAACGAACGAAAGAAATAAAATATAGAATAGGAAATAGATTTTTATATAGATAGAACAATAGATCAAATGAATGAACAAGAGATCGAACAAATGAACAATAGATTAATCGAATGAACAAAACAACGAACGAACCAACGATAGAAATAAAATATAGAATAGGAAATAGATTTTTATATAGATAGAACGATAGATCAAATGAATGAACAAGAGATCGAACAAATGAACAATAGATTAATCGAATGAACAATACAACGAACGAACCAACGATAGAAATAAAATATAGAATAGGAAATAGATTTTTATATAGATAGAACGATAGATCAAACGAATGAACAATAGATCGAACAAACGAACGATAGATCGAATGAATGAACAATAGATTGATCGAATGAACAAAAGAACGAACGAACAAATGATAGAAATAAAATATAGAATAGGAAATAGATTTTTATATAGATAGAACAATAGATCAAATGAATGAACAATAGATCGAACGAATGAACAATAGATTAATCGAATGAACAAAACAACGAACGAACAAACGATAGAAATAAAATATAGAATAGGAAATAGATTTTTATATAGATAGAACGATAGATCAAACGAATGAACAATAGATCGAATGAATGAATGAATGATAGATCGAACGAACGAACGATAGATCGAACGAATGAACAATAGATCGAATGAACAAAAGAACGAACGAACGATAGAAATAAAATATAGAATAGGAAATAGATTTTTATATAGGTAGAACAATAGATCGAACGAATGAACGATAGAACGAATGAACGAACGAACGATAGATCAACGGAAGGAGTATGCGAGTGAGCGAACGAACGATAGACAGATAGATAGATAGAACGAACGAACGAACGAACAATACATCGAATGAACGAACAACAGATCAAATGAAAGAAATAAAATATAGAATAGGAAATAGATTTTTTATATAGATAGAATGATAGATCGAACAAACAAATGAACGATAGATTGAACGAATGAACGATAGAAAGAACGATAGATTGAACAAACGAACGATAGACTGAACGAACGATAGATCGAACGAACAAAGGAACGAATGGTAGATCGAACAAAGGAAGGAACGAAGGAACGTACAAAGGAGGAACGAAGGAATGAATGGTAATCAACAGCATGTCACAGATGTTGTCCATTTAGCTTTGCTTATTGGACCTGGAACATTCCTTCAATAAGAATCCATTACAAAGACACATCGAGCACACTGTGATCAACTCTGCTTCTGTATGTTCAGCATTCTCTGTGATCTTTGTCCACACCTGGCTGTGCCTTGCAGTGTGCATTTCATACAAATATCACCAAAAAAAAAAAAAAATAATAATCACACACACACAAAAAAAACAAGACTACTTACAGCATAAAGGAATGCTGCATTAATATGTGGGCCTAATATAAAAGTTTAATCAGAACGACTGGCATCCAATCAATCCCATTCTGTATTTCATAATAGCACAGGACAGAAGCAATTGTTTCTACATTCTTCCTCTGCAGGGTGAGATCTCTCTCTTTCTCTCTCTCTCTCTCTCTCTGCTGTGCTCCCTGTCGGTTTCTCCTCTGACGGTGAGGCTGGAGTTACGGGCGCAATGGTGTGTGAATAATGGATTGCCAAGCTGTCGTTGTCACTGGCTCGCATCCTTAAGAGAGGACACTAATGCGCTTTTAATTACGAGTGTCATTATAGAGACATATGAGTGACACAGTTGCAGTCATTCCAACATCTTCCTCTTAATCTGCAGGGCTTGCGGTTTAGTTTCTTAGTGGATTAAGCAGTAATGAAGTCATGAACTGCGCTGATTTCTGCTGAATGTGAATGTTCTCGCAACATGCACTTAAAGGAACCTAAAGGAGGTAATGGTGTCTCGATAGAGCACACGTTGACCTTGTTTATAACACAAAGGATCACAAGTGGTTACCAGTGCAGATCTTTATTCCACATCCCACCAATATATAGAACCGGTCAAAAGTTTGGAATAATTAATATTTTGTATTGTTTCTCACCAGGAATCACCATTTCTATACTTTGCTACAGCAAGAATCAAATTATTCGGCTCACGTAAATGATTTGCCTGTCCCTGATTTTGCTGTGCAGACAAATTGTTTCTACAGTGTACATCGGAAGTGAAGGGTGGAATTAAACCGTCGTGTATTAGTTAAATACCTCCCACGCTTCATCTGAGATGATGGGCCCTGCTCTGCTGATTCATTTAATTTTGTTGCAGAAAGATTTCATTTGTACAAGCACCTCACATGAAGTGTCACTCATTTAATCCTGCTCTTGCAGTTATCGTCATAAGAGACCTGATGCAGGGTAAATACAATGTGAAACTCTTGAGGATTTAACCACAATCAAACAAGTCTCATAATGAAAGAGAGGAGGGAAAAAAGCATGTTTTTCTGTGTTGCAGAAATTAATCATGTAAGTAAAGTTAAATATGGCTCTTATTTTCCATCTATAGGGGACAGCGACAATGAAAGTGGTCTTTGTTTGCAAGTGAAATTCACCTAAAGAATTAATTTTACTAGTGGTTATGTAAAAAGTATATGCGTTTGCATATGCAGTTCAGAAAGCTAAGACATTTGTCTCTCAGAGTTTTATCTTCATATTCCATATTCTAGTAATAAAGTATGTTTACGAGCAGATTGATTAATAAAATTTAAAGTGTTCCCATAATGCCCCTTTTTACAAGATGTAATATAAGTCTCTGGTGTCCCCAGAATGTTTCTGTGAAGTTTCAGCTCAAAATACCCCACAGATCATTTATTATAGCTTGTCAAATTTGCCTCTATTTGGGTGTGAGAAAAAACACGCCATTTTTGTGTGTGTCCCTTTAAATGCAAATGAGCTGCTGCTCCCGGCCCCCTTTCCAGAAGAGGGCGGAGCTTTAACAGCTCGCGCTTCGGTTGCTCAACAACAACAAAGCTGGAGAATCTCACGCAGCCAAAATGAGGATTGTCAGTAACGGTGTTCAGCCTTACATTGTTCAAACCGGAGTCGACACTGATGGAGAGACTCAGGAAGAAGTTACAACGTTTAGAATGAAACTGGACGTTTCTGAATGGTTAGTGGATAAATTTATGGAGTTGATTCAACTCATTGACTAGCATGTGACGTCATGTTAATCTTTTGTGCAAATCCAGCGTTGAATTGACCCTCGTTTGTGAAGCAGTCCGGCATAAAATGACAGCATTTACAACTCTTCCTCTTCTCTAAAGCAGCCCAACATGGCCTCACCCCCTTTGTTGCGTGTTCTCGGGGGCGGGGTTTATGTAAATTTTTGGGTTTGTGATGTCACCAACCCTGGAAGAAGCTTGTTGTAGTCCCTACCAGCCGTTTGTTGTAGTCCTTAAAAAGCAATTTCTGCAAAAGAAAATATCTCCCTTTGCATTGAACTTTGAGCGTCGTAACTTTGCAGATGTTGTTTATGCTCAAACAGCAACATTACACACTAACTAAAGTTAAAAAAGTGAAATTATTATCTGATATCTGAGGTGTAATAAACTTGCTGAATCCACTTCACAACACAATTATCTGCCTCCAATTATCCTATCCGAACTCTTGTCTGACAGCTTTCCCTCCAAAGCTAAATCCATAAAATGATCTCATGATGGGAACCCCAAAAGGTCCTATATATGAAGTGTCTGACAGAACCCTTTAATGGGATAGTTCACCCAAAAATGAAAATTCTGTCATAATTTACTCACCCTCGTGTCATTGTTTTGCACATTTTGGAAAAGTAATACTGCAGAAATAGTATGAGAAGTATGGTAGTAAGCTTTCGAACATCACCAGACTCTCCCAATCAGTTTCAGGTCTTTTGACAAAAATAAAATAAATAGCAGCTTTGAAAAAAGAATTAAGTATATCAGCATGCAAATGCGGTCTCTCCATCCACCCAAGCATGCAGTTTCCAATTACGCTTATCAAATCCTTTGTGTCTATGCAGCACAGTCTTATATGACTAAAAGGCATGGCTGAACAATAGTTTTGTGGCCAAATCAAATGTAGTATTTCTGGCGGAAACGCATTGTGGCTAAATCAAATCAGCGCTCATTTATCATACCGTTATCTGATATCCAGTTTAATAGAGGCCAAAACTTGCTGAATCCACTTCATAACGCAATTATCCGCCTCCCAAACTCTTTTCTGACAGCTTTCCCTCCTTTAATTGAAAAGGAGGGAAAATCTGTGCTGAAAACAGTTTTGGTGTCCTGAAGGAAAACTCGTGTAATTGCAGCAAAGCTTTTAAAATGATGTTTATTGTGTCCTCTCGTGGATTTTTCTCCCCTGCACAGGATGAATTTGAGAAATCTCTCAATCTATTATGAACTTAGTTCATGTTGAATTGTAAAACAACTACATTTACTCATTAAATGGGGGTTAAACAGTTTGATGTGGATGCTCTTGGGATTCTTTGGTTAATTTACAGCACTAATCACAATGCCTCTTACAACTCAGTCCCACTGGTTACCCAGCAAACATTGGTCCGACGGCAACGTTGTGTCCCTGGCCAGAAATAGTCGTGGTAGGATGGCATAAATCGGTAAAAATATGTAACAGAACATCCTAAAAATGCATTCAGATACATTTGTACGTCTACAATTGCATGTATAATTGTTACTTTGACTTTTAACTATGTGTAGTTCAATATATATTAATTAATTAATTAATTGATTAATTAATAAGATAAAGTCAAAGACGTTTGTTCAAATTTCATTTTGAAACTATTTTTCAATGATGATGGGACGTGTCGGAGGGACGTCTTTTCAACAGTCATTAAACGTCCAAATGTTTGCTGTGTTGTTTTAACCCAGTGGTTGGGTTAAATGTTTGCCTAACCTGCTGGGCAGTTTTATTTAACCCAACTATTGTTTAAAAATGACTATATGGCTGGCTTAAAATGAACCCAAAATAGGTTGGAAATTAAAAATCAGACACAATTACTAGAGGCAACAATAATAATCAAAAGGTGAACATTTATTAATAAGCAATTGAATAAATGTTTATTGTTTAATTATTATTTATTAAACTTATTAATAAATGTTAATTTCCAACATATTTTGGGTTCATTTTAAGCAAGCAATACAGTAATTTTACAGTTAAATAAATAACAGTAACAGTAATACAGTTAAATAAAACTACCCAGCAGATTGGGCAAACGTTTAACCCAACCGCTGGGTTAAAACAACCCAATTGCTGGGTTTGTCCATTTTCAACCCAACTTGAAAAAAAAAAATGGTTCTTTTAAGAACTGATCACTGAAAGTTTCTTTGAGGAATGGCATCGCTGCATGTGAAAACCTCCATTTTATAAATTAAAAAACTGAACCCGTATCTTCAGTATTTTGCACACACTATAAATCGTACAGTTGCACATTCTCAACATCCTCACTGCTGTTTTTCTGGTGTTCCTGTCATTGGTGGCGTCGCCCATAATGCCCTTTTCCAAAAGCTTTTTACGTGTCAAAGATTGTGCTGCGACACAGTGCCGTTTACCCAACATTACAACAGACATCAGCCCTGACATTTCAGTAACTTTTGCTGGCTTATCCTCCAACACACGTCAAGTGCTTCGGTCCTGAGCTTTATAAATGTCTTGTATGATTTATTTTTAGAAACAGGCCAACCACAAACCTACAGGATCCAGCAAATGGTTGCTTTATTCCTTATATTTATTATGTACACTCCTTTTCCTTTTTCCTCTTATTTTAATACAAACCTATAGCATATAGGGTGGCTAAAATTACACCATATTAAATGGCAAAATATGTTCTCAATAACTGCACTTAAAAAGGTTTGTGCTACAAGTGAATTTGGTCAATGCAACATACATATTCCATTGTAGAAGAAGAAATAATGCTTTTAAAATCTGCTATTAAGAATTTTTTTTTTTTTAATTAAAAATGCACTTTTATAAACACTTAAAAGTTTAGCATTGGTAATATTTTTAAAAATGTTTTTGAAAGAAGTTTCTTATGCTCATCAAGACTGCATTTATTTGCATTTATTTACAATACAGTAAAAACAGTAATATTGTGAAATATCTATTTTGCTATTTGAATATATTGTAAAATGTAATTTATTCTTGTGATCAAAGCTGAATTTTCAGCATCATTACTCCAGTCTTCAGTGTCGCATGATCCTTCAGAAATCATTCTAATATGATGATTTGCTGCTGCTGCTAAAAAAAAAAAAAAAAAAAAAAAAAAAAAAAATTAACTGTAAAATATTGTAAAAATGCTACGAAAAAAAAAAAACTTATTAGGTAAACTAAGTTCCCGTACTAAATACAGGGAAAAACTGTAAAGGATCTAACCATTTCATGTAATTTTACAGCAAAATGCTGTTATTTGTACAGATTTAAAAGTAA
The DNA here is from genome assembly GCA_039654765.1 of Mylopharyngodon piceus. Classification (NCBI taxonomy): domain Eukaryota; kingdom Metazoa; phylum Chordata; class Actinopteri; order Cypriniformes; family Xenocyprididae; genus Mylopharyngodon; species Mylopharyngodon piceus. Next base: position 2,891,422 of record CM077453.1, on the reverse strand, counting down.
AAAAGAATAAATCAGCGTATAATTTAGTCAAAAACTGTAATTTTCTTGTTTGTAAATTACAGTTGTATACTGTAAAATGAACAGTTTGTTCTGTAAATGTGTTTACAGTTTTCTGTATTTTTTACACATTTTTTCTGGCAACCACAGCTGCTAAAATTATGTTGTAAAAACTACGATTTTTTTTTTTTTTTTTTTTTAAACAGTGTGATTATCATCAATAGTGAAAACAGCTGCTTCATATTTTTGTGGAAACCATGATACATTTTATTTTCAGGAATCTGATGAATAGAAAGTTCAAAAGAACAGCATTTATTTGAAATAGAAATTCTGTAACATTATAAATGTCACTTTCAATCAATTTAAAGCATCCTTGCTGAATAAAAGATTAATTTTCTTTCAAAAGACATTTCAATATCATCATGCCTCCTGCATTTAATATGTAGGTCTAAACTTTGGTTGTAAAAATTACACTAAAACCATGTAAAAATATATTTAATCCAGTTCATACAGAATCCCCTCAACCCCATCTGCTTCTCTTGATAAATGGATGTGTTTGTTTGAGTTACGGAGCATTTCATTGGGTTTCAACTGTACAATATCTGTACTGGAAAACAATACAAAAATACTGAGTAAGAAATTTTTTTTACTGTCATTACCCCAATGTTGAGAATCTTTCCCTAAAACCCTAAAATATTGTTATGCTAAATGGCCAGTAGCATCCCAAGCCTTCCATAGTCTTCCAGGTAAACTGAGAGAAACAGGCTCACAGTGCTGGAGTGTTTCCCTTGCTATCCTTACAGTTAGTGACAATTACAATGTGGCCCTAAGGAAATCTCTCTGTGGGAAACTGTGCTGACGACAATCTGCCCACAGAAGCCTCACAGCCGACACTCAAATTAGTCTGACTCTAGAATTAGCTGAATTTGACCTTTTTTTCTGGCTAAGCAGACAGGTTTCGTGGCTGCCCAACCAATGAGCTCCCTAGTGACAAGCAAAAGATCACTTTGTGTCTGTAACAGGCAAGTAGTGTTCCTGCGATTTTTCAGCCAAAACCTGTCAATTTGTGAAGGTGTGCATGTCTGCTTTAGAGGGAAAAAAAGGATGACAAGGGAACATGGAATTCTGCTCCAGTGTTACAATCTGCCTCAGCTGGCAGCGCTTTCACATGTGAATCATCATGCATTGTTAAACCGCCAGCGTTGTGGTCGTGATATGTACATAATTTGATGAAACACTAACTCAAACAAACATCCATTTATCAAGGTGAATGACGTGTGATCAACAACGCACGGCTCTAATGACACGGCATGAGTAACGAGTGATGTGGTACGACATCTCCCAACTGTTCCCTTAACATCAACGTGAACTGGCAAAGACAGTACTAATGGTTGTTAAAATGAAATGAATACTTGATGATAAATGAATACAGCAAGGATGCAATAATTTGATCAAAAGTGACAGTTAAGATTTTTTACAAAAAGCAGCACAACAGCTTTCAACATTGATAATAATAATAAATATTTTTTGAGCATCAAATCAGACACTGAAGACTACAGCTGAAGATTCAGCTTTGCATTTAAAATATATTCAAATAGAAAACAGTTATGTAAACCCGAATAAGTTGGGCTAACTCAAAAAATTTGAGGTAATCAGTTATATCAAATTTTTTGAGTTATGATGTTCCCAATTTTAAGTAAGCTGAACTATCAAGTTTTGAGTTTTGAGCAGTACTAATGCATGTTAATTGATCCTAATTTGAAGTACTGAGTTAGCTAACTCATAAATTGAGATAGCAATTAACATAAAATATTTAGTTAATTAACTTTTTTATTTTGAGTTCTTCCAAATCAAATGAGTTATTTACTTCCCTGTAAACCTTAATAAGATGTCAGAACTCAAGTTGAATGAGAATTTAAGTTAAGAAACTCAAAGTTTATGTAAGATTTTTATTTTGTACTCATTATTGTTCTTAACTTGAAATATTCGAGTACACTAATTTATACGTTTAACTTAAAATTATCAGCTTTTCTCAATGTAAATATTTTGCTAGCTATAACAAACTAATTCAGAAAATGCCAACTTGCGAATTTGCTAACATGTTAACAATAGCACTTACTGAATGAGTACAGAAACTTAAAACATGTAACTTACCTGCTCTCAAACCAAACTCCAAAACCCCACATTAACAGAAACTCTTCTAAATTAGCATAACAAAACATTAATCACTACTAAATCTCCCTTAACATTAATCTTGCACAAAAAACATTATATAACACTTAATTTTAGCATTTACTCTCCCTTTCAAATGCCATGGGCAAAGCATGCTGGGAAATAAAAAATCCCAGCCCAGTTTCAGTTAAACTTAAGTTAGTCCAAATGAAAAGAAATGAGTTCATACAACTCAAAACAATGAAACTGTTCAGTTTACTTGAAACATGTCAGTGCTGTGAACTAAAAGAAAAAGAAAGTTCTAAATACTCATAACAGTTCATTTAACTGAACTAATTTGTTTAATTTAAGTTTGTCCTACTCAAACCAATTAAGTATTTTGAGCATTAGGGTTTACAGTTGTAATAATATTTCACAATATTACTGTTTTTACTGTGTTTTTAATCAAATAAATTCAGCCTTGGTGAGCAGAAGAGACTTTTTTAAAAACATTAAGCATCACAGACTCCAAACTCTTGAACAGTAGTACGTTTCAATACGTCATTCATTCCATGAAAGCATTAAAAAAAAAAAAAAAAAAAAAAAAACCTTTTCTAGAAAAAATAAATAAACAAATGGTTTTCTCTGATTGCAGTTTGATTAAGATGTTTAATTAAAGACATTGTGTGAATGAACAGTTTGTATCTGCAGGCAAAACCACATTGAAAGAATATTTATGGATTAACTTTGCCTTCCTTACAGACGTTTCATTGCATTTTTCCCTCACAGATGAAAGATGATTGTAATTGCAGCGTTGTGAATTACAGGTTTCCTGGGTATACATGCAAACGTTTTATTTTATTCATATTTTGACAGAATTCTTTTCAGGCTTTTTTTTTTCTCTCTCTCTCCCTCTCTCTCTCTCTCTCTCTCTCTCTCTCTCGCTTTCTCATACTATTCAATTATCATGCATCCCATCTCAAAAGTGTGTAATTTATGTGCTACTTGCGACACCAAATGGGACTGCAAAAAAAAAAAAAAAAAAAAAAAGTACATTTTCAAGAAAAAAAATGGGTAATGCAAAACTACTATGCTCAGATATGTGCTAAGGTATTCTGATTGCCATGTTGCTATATATTTGCTATGGTGTTCCAGGTATTTGCTCACTGGTGCATCTCATGTTCACCCACAAGTCTTTATGATATTCTGATCTCTAGTTATGGCTTGGGTCGATGAAAATCATGTGCAAAATTGTTAAGCATGAGCAATAATAGGCCAATAATGATGCCTGGCTTAGCACCACTAATGAACCGTCTAACAAACAAGATCAATGTTACTGTGTCAGGCCACTCAAACAAACTCTAATTGAAAGAGTCACAGAATAACAGTGTTAAACTCTTCATAAAGTCAAACTACCACTGGATAATACACCGATCAGGCATAACATTATGAGCACTGACAGGTGAAGTGAATAACACTGAGTATCTCTTCATCACGGCACCTGTTAGTGGGTGGGATATATTAAGCAGCAAGTGAACATTTTGTCCTCAAAGTTGCAGGAAAAATGGGCAAGCGTAAGGATTTGAGTGAGTTTGACAAGGGCCAAATTGTGATGGCTAGATGACTGGGTCAGAGCATCTCCAAAACTGCAGCTCTTATGGGGTGTTCCTGGTCTGCAGTGGTCAGTATCTATCAAAAGTGGTCCAAGGAAGGAACAGTGGTGAACCGGCGACAGGGTCATGGGCGGCCAAGGTGGGGAGCGAAGGCTGGCCCGTGTGGTCCGATCCAACAGACAAGCTCCTTTAGCTCAAATTGCTCAAGAAGTTAATGCTGGTTCTGATAGAAAGGTGTCAGAATACACAGTGCATCGCAGTTTGTTGCGTATGGGGCTGCATAGCTGCAGACCAGTCAGGGTGCCCATGCTGACCCCTGTCCACCGCCGAAAGCGCCAACAGTGGGCACGTGAGCACCAGAACTGGACCACCGAGCAATGGAAGAAGGTGGCCTGGTCTGATGAATCACGTTCTTTTTACATCACATGGATGGCCAGGTGCGTGTGCGTCGCTTACCTGGGGAACACATGGCTCCAGGATGCACTACGGGAAGAAGGCAAGCCGGCGGAGGCAGTGTGATGCTTTTGTGGATGTTACTTTGACACGTACCACCTACCTAAGCATTGTTGCAGACCATGTACACCCTTTCATGGAAATGGTATTCCCTGGTGGCTGTGGCCTCTTTCAGCAGGATAATGCGCCCTGCCACAAAGCAAAAATGGTTCAGGAATGGTTTGAGGAGCACAACAACGAGTTTGAGGTGTTGACTTGGCCTCCAAATTCCCCAGATCTCAATCTAATCGAGCATCTGTGGGATGTGCTGAACAAACAAGTCTGATCCATGGAGGCTTCACCTCGCAACTTACAGGACTTAAAGGATCTGCTGCTAACATCTTGGTGCCAGATACCACAGCACACCTTCAGGGGTCTAGTGGAGTCCATGCCTTGACGGGTCAGGGCTGTTTTGGCAGCAAAAGGGGGACCAACACAATATTAGGAAGGTGGTCATAATGTTATGCCTGATCGGTGTATACAGTAGTTGACTCTAAACTAAAAAGTGGAACAGGATAAATTATTTAACATCAAAACAAAATCACACAGAGCACCTTGCTAACATGCATTCATCATACTGAAAATACTCATCAATAGATTGAAATAGCCTAAGACTGCATATGAATATCAATATAATACTCGTTAGCAGAATTCAAATGGTTCTGACTCATTAGCAGTCTTGCAACTCTTTTCATGCTCTCCAGGGTTTTGGTCTTCTAGAAAGACTGTGCATTTCATAAGTGGACTGTATGGATTACAATAATATTACAGTGAGCGATGCAGGATCCCTTTAGCTTTTCATCTCCCAGAGAATACTCAAACGCAGACTTGATGACTCACTTGCATTGTCTGGGTCTCTAGATACGAGCCTTTTTGCAGACTTTGTGGGACAGTCAGGAGAAATGACTGCAATTTTAAAGAAATTATTCCCTGATCTCGGTCCCTTCCCTGCGATCAAAACCACAAAGGCAGCACTGTCAAATGCTTTTGATTTTTCACAGATATCTGGCACAGACTGGATCTTGTTGATGGTGTATAAACAACAAGAAAATTGTGGGATAAATGAGGTCAGATTTTTTGCCATCTGACTTGGACAACTGACTAAAGACGAGCAATAACTTCTGATTATTGTATATCATAATAATTGTAATCACCCCTATTTTTAATATAATATAATATACTGTATAAGCAATATCATACAAGTAGATGTGGGATATCGCTCTATATCTCTGATTCGGCCTTAAGGGCTTAATATAGCCCTTAAGCCAAATTTATTAGCTCTGGAACAAGTAATAGATTAATAAGACAAAAGATTGCCTGTTTGATATACCCAAAACGAATTATACCTCATGTTTAAACACTATCTACATAAGAACCAGAGGCAAATTCCCAAAGGACTGGCCGAGATGAAGATGTTCTCTGTGGGTACATGAGCTCTGAACGGTCGCTGACGGCCTGAAGCTCACATCTCCGAAAGAGTCTAAACAAATTTTCAAATAGGCTCTATGTTTACATATAAATCGCATATTTGAGGTCTAAACAACCACATTCTCGCCTAAAAAACTCCATTCCGTGACACAATAACAGTACTATCTGTAAAAAATATGGTGGGTTTGCTCATCCTCCATGACACTTGCTGTGAGAATGCTGAAAGCGGAGTGATTCAAACGGTGAAACGGTTCCCGTGGTGGTACTGGTAGAATATTGCATGGCTGGAAAGACCTCTCAGCTTCGAGATCAGATTCGACAACCAGAATGAACAATATAATATAATATAATATAATATAATATAATATAATATAATAATACAATTTTTATCTTTAAATCATGAATAAAAATGTTAAAAATGCTGAAGTTTGCTGAAGTGGTGATTAATAATTTTGTGGAAAGCGTTTGGGGTAAATAAGATTTAAATAAAAAAGTATTAAAACTTTTATTCAGCAAGGATGCATTAAATTAATTAAAAGTGACAGTAAAGACATTATTTTATAATAAAATACAAGATTTATATTTCAAATAAATGCTGTTCTTTTGAACTTCCAATTCATCAAAGAATCCTGAAAAAAATATGAAGCAGCACAACTGTTTTCAACATTGATAATAATCAGAAATGTTTCAGCAAATCAGCATATTAGAATGATTTCTGAAGGATCATGTGATTAATGATGCTGAAAATTCAGCTTTGATCACAGGAATAAATTACATTTTAAAATATATTAAAATAGAAAACAGTTCTTTTATATTTAAAAAAAAAAAAAAAATATTACTGTTTTTACTGTATCTTTAACAAAAGGCAGCCTTGGTGAGAATAAGAGACTATAGTTGTCTAAACGGTATATTTTTTCTATATATGTTTTTCAATAAAAACGGTGGCTGTGTATGATGATGTCCGACACAGACCAGGAGTGAGCAGCGTGACGATATTCAACAATTATAGGACTAGCATTGCAAATTCACAAGAGCGGAAAGACTTGTGATGGAGTTGCATGAAAGTGGACAGTTGTTGGGAGTCAAAGAGGAAAGAAAGATGCAATAAACTGAGAGGGATATGAGAAGAGATGAAACACACAAAGTGACTGATGGCAGAGAGCTGGTGAATGTAGCAAGAGCTCTACTTTAACTGTTAGGAGTCTCTTGACGCACTTTTTCCACACAGTGAAGGCTTGTGCAGTGCCTGATCTGATTATGAGAGAAATATAGCCACTGAGGGAGAGAAGACTAGTGCAGCGCTTATAATTTATTCACTTTCTATTAAATTTGAACTTTCTATTATATTTTAATAGACATCAGACGAATTCCAAATGGCATTTTTGCACCCTTGAAGGGCTCTGCGAGAGGACGACATTATTCGTAATGCTGTGAGCATCTAAACCAAATACAAATGGTCACGTCAAGGAAGCAAGTTTGCCATTTGCAATCACATGACCCTAGGCACGTCTTCAACTATTCATTTTTAAAGCTAATTTATTCAAAATCTTATCTGAGATTGTAAAACCCTCAAGGACTTAAGAGTTATGAGCAGAAAATATTCCTTAAATATTTTCATGTTTCGTTTTTAATCAAACACGACATGAAGAAATTTGAAAAAGTTTGAATTAAAAAAAACACAAATAGTCAATATCTGACAGACATTAGGTCTCTTTCACTAATAATTGCATGGATTATTTTGTATTTTTATGCACAGGAGAACTTTAAAATATATATATGAAAAAATTCTATACATGCATTTGGTATCCTCGTTAATGAATTTGGAGAATTCTACATAAATGAGACTGTGCACAGGAATTAATTACATTTTAAAATATATTTAAATAGAAAACAATAGTTATTTATTTTACAATATTACTATTTTTACTATATTTTAATCAATCAAATCGATATATAAACAAAGTAGTATAAATCAGACACCAGTGTTCTAGCTCTTGATCAACTGTCTTGCGATCCGATTTCAAAACACTGCTTCATGAAGCTTTACAAATCATTTGTTTCGAATCAGTGGTTCGGAGCGTGCATCAAACTGCGAAAGTCACGTAAACCATTGAAATTTCGAAACACTTATGACGTAACAAAGCCTCGTTTACTGAAACCATGTGACTTTGGCAGTTTGATACGCGCTCCGAACCACTGATTCGAATCAAAAGATTCGTAAAGCTTCGAAGCTTCATGAAGCAGTGTTTTGAAATCGCCCATCACTAGATATTGTTGAATAAAGTCGCTATTTTTTTTTTTTTTGGTGCACAAAAAGTATTCTCGTCGCTTCATAACATTAAGGTTGAACCACTGTAGCCACTGTTTTAAATAAGTCTTTAGTAGCTTTCTGGGCGTTTGAAAGTGTAAATTATCTTGCTGTCAATGCAGGCCTCACTGAGCCATCGGATTTCATCAAAAATATCTTAATTTGTGTCCTGAAGATAAACGAAGGTCTTACAGGTGTGGAACGACATGAGGGTGAATAATTAATGACTGAATTTTCATTTTTGGGTGAACTAACCCTTTAACACTATTTCCACGATGAATGCAGGAAAGCACATTTTCTTGTTGAACGCTTTCTAGCTAAGTATGCGTCTCAAACCGCCTCCCGAGTGATCGGAAATCACTATACGTCTCAAATGTGTCTTAGGTGGCAGTTTCACCTGGACTTTTCATGATCTGATGGCTATCCGATCAGTAAAAAAACGAATGAAGTGACAAAGTGTAAAGACTCCTTAATTTCCAAACTGTTTCCTGACAGGCTCATTTCACAGATCAGTTGTGCTCTTTGTGGGTCGCAGCTGAAAGCAACTGCACACCTTTATCAGAGTGAAACCCTGTTCTAGAAGAAACTATGGAGGTTGAGCTTATATGCCAGTTTTGGACTTATAGAAATGGCTTTTTTTTTTTTTTTTGGTTTTACTTTATTTTGATAGTAGACACTACTAACTAAAAGTAACTCTGCGAATACATGTCAACTAACTCTCATTATTATGAGTATTAGTATAGGGTTAGGTGTTAGGGTTTTGGTTAGTAGAATAAGTTGACATGTAAGTTACTTATAGTCAGTAGAATGTCTGTTGGGAGCATCAAAATAAAGTGTTAGCGGATATGTTGTTTGTTTGCTTTTACTGGCAATAAATGGCATTTGTACCACAGCTATGTCCAGTCCTGCAGCCGGTCATCCACTTCAACCAGCTGTACAGTGACTGTCAGTGTGAACAGTTCTTTATCTTTGTGCACATGGAGTGAAGTACCTTTATATTTACACTCATCAGTACTTTTCATCCAATAAATCTTAGTGAGCGAGTCACACAAACACTTGGACCAAATCAGCAGAGCAGCAACGACCATAAATATGCAGAAAAATAATCATCATAAATCCCTTACACTGAAGCTTGCCGGATTTTAATATTACTTGTCTTTTGGCCTGAAACTAAACCAGGCCACTGAAGTGAAAAGTAATCCATTTGGAGGAAAATCTTGCGTTGTGGGTGTTTAAATTGCTTTACCAACAAATCGTCCTTTCCAGCACATCTAAGTGAGTTGCCCTCTTTGACCTTATAAATTACGTTTTCAGTTGGCTTACTTAAAAACAGGATTAAGACTGACACACATTCTTCTGGGTTAAGCCGGCTGTAATCTCTGCTGATTAGATAGAAAAGACTGCCATGTCCAAACTTCTGAATATCTCGTGAGGAAAACCAATTCACTGGCGTTCTGCTCGTGCCACTGCACAGCTCGAATTAGACTCATTACACAGCCCATTTCTTCTACTGTACGCTTCAAATTACCCAATATGGGCTCAACAGTTATTCTGAATGTCCTATTTAATAATTAAAGGACGTGGCACAAAAGACAAACTGAAAAAAATACAGTAATAAATGAATGGAGTAAATATCTAATCAGTCTTAATCCTGTTTTAAATAAACAAAACTGTAATGTAAGAATAGATTGATAAATTATTATTGAAATGAATAATTTATCATTAAAAAAAAAATCAATTAAAGTCAATTCAGGACCAAATTTTTCAAAACTTAGAGATAATGATCAGGCCATTTATGAATAAATAGTAATAAATAAATACAAAAAATAAATATGAAATAAATAAAATAAATTAATGCAAGAATAAATTAATAAGTTATAACTGAAATGAATAATTTAGTAAAAAAAAAAAAAAATGAATGAAAGTAAATTCAGGAGCAAATTTTGCAAAACTTAAAGAGATAATGGTCAGGCCATTTATGAATAAATACATAAATAAAACAATTAGGAAATAAATACAAAAAATGAATAAATTAAATAAATAAATAAAACTAATGTAAAAATAAATGAATAAATTATTGAAATGAATCATTTATCATTAAAAAAAAAATGAATAAATTAAAGTCAATTCAGGACCTTAAAGAGATAATGATCAGCCCATTTATTTATAAATACATAAATAAATACAACATAAATACAAAATAAATACAAAAAATAAATATGGAATAAATAAAATAAATAAATAAAACTAATGCAAGAATAAATTAATAAATCATTATTGAAATGAATAATTTATCATTTTTAATAAAAATCAATCAATTACAGATAATTCAGTACCAAATTTTTCAAAACGTAAAGAGATAATGATCAGGCCATTTATTAATAAATACGTAATAAATAAATACAACATAAATATGAAATAAATAGAAACAAATAAATAAAATAAATTAATGCAAGAATAAATTTAGTAAAAAAAAAAAAAAAAAAAAATGAATTAAAGTAAATTCAGAAGCAAATTTTTCAAAACCTAAAAAGATAATCATTGGGCTATATATAAATAAATATGGAATAAATAAATATGAAATAATTAAATAAATACAGAATAAAAAATATGGAATAAATAAACATTTAAAAATATATCCCATTTGGTCTTTTACTTATTTTTCCAGGTTTGGTCCTTCAATCCATTCCACGACACACTAGGCTGAAGCTTTATTCACAGTGTATTCAATGGTAATGCAGTGTAGCAACCTCAAGACAGAGAGTTGAGGCTTTTCACTTGTGGCCTTCAAACAACACAAAAGCATTCAATACTTGCTATGAGCCATGTGATATTTGAGGAGCTAATCTGGTCACGAGTTTCCATGGAAGTTTCTCTTTGCTATATATCGAAAAGCAATCTGCTTTATATGAGCTGAAACATTCTCCAGAAAACAACAGCTGTGTGAGTTGGAATTATATTTGGGGAAAGAAGTAATCATTCTCAAGAAAGAACCCTTGATTATTTGGCTGTTCCAAAAATTTGCGGCATAAATCATTTTTTAAAACCAAAGGATTGCCCAAATGATTTCCCAAAACAGCAGTTGTGCTGCTAGAGTGCATTTTTGAGATGCTAACTCATCTTAGATAAGCAAACCTTAAAATAATCGTTTTCAGAAGGAAACCAGTCACGAGGAAAAGAAAGTTGTGGCTGAAGTGCTTTTAGCCGTTGTATTAAATGATGTGCAACCAAGAGGTACAGCGCTCTGTGTGTTCACCCATCAGCCCTCGATCGATATATTCAGCCTCTGCAACAACAGAAGCTCTTCAATTTAATCAATAGCGCTATTCGGACAGAGAATGCTGGGTAAATGTGTGTTTCACAGACATACTTTGTGATTATAATACTGTCCGGAAAAAGAAAATGCCTGTGTTTATCCTCTTGTAACTTTAAAAAAAACTAACTTAACTAAACTTCCTGAGTCTCTCCATTAGTGTCCGACTCCGGTTTGAACAATGTAAGGCTGAACACCGTTACTGACAATCCTCATTTTGGCTGCGTGAGATTCTCCAGCTTTGTTGTTGTTGAGCAACCGAAGCACGAGCTGTTAAAGCTCCGCCCTCTTCTGGAAAGGGGGCCGGGAGCAGCAGCTCATTTGCATTTAAAGGGACACACAAAAACGGCGTGTTTTTGCTCACACCCAAATAGTGGCAAATTTAACAAGCTATAATAAACGATCTGTCGGGTATTTTGAGCTGAAACTTCACAGACACATTCTGGGGACACCAGAGACTTATATTACATCTTGTGAAAGAGGCATTATAGGTCCCCTTTAAAATATATTCAGAAATTAGAATAGAAAATACTTAAAGGGGTCATATAATGCTACGTTTACAACACAGTAAAACCTCCAGTGTTAAATGAACACTGTTAGCGTTAAATTAACATTGCCAGTGTTTACATATTCCACACCGGATTATATAAACACCGGGTGACACTGGAAGTGTTCATTTAACACTGGATGTTTTGCTGTGAAGATGTAAAATAAGTCTCTGATGTCCCCAGAGTGTGTATGTGAAGTTTTAGCTCAAAATACCCCACAGATCATTTTTTATAGCATGTTAAATTTGTCACTTTTTGAGGGTGAGCAAAAACGCTCCGTTTGTGTGTGTGTCCCTTTAAATGCAAATGAGCTGCTGCTCTCAAGAAGAGGGCGGAGTTTCAAGAGCTCGTGTTAGCAGTGCCGATTACCTCACGCAGACTCAGTCAGAAACTGTTCAGCCTTTTATGTTCAAAACAGAGTCAGACAATGATGGAGAGACTCAAGAAGAAGTGACAACACGTTTCTGAATGGTTAGTTGATGAATTTATGTAGCTGATGTGGAGTTAACTATCTTAAAGTCATTGATTAGCATATTCTGTCATGATAATCTATAAATCGCTTGTGTGGGAACTGTTGTAAGATCCTACAGAGCCAGAGAATATATGCTGCATGAAGACAGAACAGGTATAGTTTAGTTTAATTACAGTTATAACTTATGTTGTCATCTTGCTTTTATGACATGCTATTGCATTTGCGTTAGTTACTGTATTGCAATAACATGGCCTCACTTCCTTTGTTGCATGTTCTCGGGGGGCGGGGTTTATGTAAATTTTAGGGTTAGTGATGTCACCAACCCGGGAAGAAGCTTGTTGTTGTCCTTAAACAGAGAATTCTTTAAAAGAAAATATCTCCCTTTGCATTGAACTTTGAGCGTCGTAACTTTGCAGATGTTGTTTATGCTCAAACAGTAACATTACACACTAACTAAAGTTAAAAAAGTGAAATCATACTCAACCCTTTAATTTCTAATAATATTTCACAATATTACTGTTTTTTCTATATTTCTGATCAATTAAACGCAGCCACGGGATCATAAGAGACTAAAAATCTTACCAATCTCAGACACACACACTTCCATTACAGTCAAACAACATTAATAACTACAGTTTAAATTTTCCCAATTCCTCCCCAATCATGAAATCATAGACATCCTCTGTTGTAACTCAAACATCATTTAGAAAATGAATGCCATCTGAATGTAGAGTTATTGGTTCGTATTTTCCATGACAGATTCTCAGAAGGGAAGGTTTAATATGCAGCGATTACATGACCCAAAACAGAGCAACTTTTAGTATCATCATCTGTGTGTGAATGCCAATAGAGAACTTGTCTGGGAATTACAGTCACTGTGAATCAAAACAGAGATGAAAACAGCAGTCAACACTGTTGGTCTGATTATGCAGATGAGAAGCAGGAATCTTCTCAGTATTCAAAAACCTCATCGGCAGGTCACCAGCGAGCTGTCACCACCTCCATATTGGGCCGTCAGTAGAGCGTTCCCTTGAAATGTTTTCTAACAGACTGTCAAACAGTAAAGCTATTCTCATCAATCTAGACAGCCAAGCACAACAGACGAAAATGCTTGTCACCGAGGAAGTGTGGAGGGGGTACGTTATATCGTTGTAAAGGAAATGGGAAATTTGTAAAAGGGAAGATGGGGGAGATAGGGGGAAATCGGTGATTCTCATGAATGTTGATCTGTGAAGAAATTAGTACAGCGCTTTTTGGCATTTTTCTAATGCATGCAATTATTACTAAAGAATACAGCATTGTTTACATGAGATGCTTTCACACATACAGCCATTTGCGTATATTTAAGAGTATTTTAGATGGCATGTATCAAAGGGCCCATTGACGAAATGCCAGCAAATCAGCTCTGTCAATTATCAGACTTTAGAAGATACTGTATATTTCTGGTAAAGATTGTATTGTAATAAAGCTGTATAAGATTAACCCTATAAAGCCGACTGTATCATATGTGACACATACATTTCTAAGGTCTCTAAACAATCAACATGATCAAAACTTTGCTGTAAAAAAAAAAACTATTCAAACTACTACGTCTTCTGTCGTCTGATTGAAAGTTTATTCTTTTTATACTTAAGAATGGTTGGGAGGGAGCATGAAGAATCATTTTCACACATGAATTGGCACCTCTGAGTCCTGATATTAAATTCAGTGTAAAGGTCTTTGCACACTTTCGCGTCCGAAATTTTCACACGTTAAAAAATAAGTACGACCTCACGTTGTGTCAATCACGTTTACACACTGCATCCAAAACTTTCACCCGTCATAAAAAAAAATTCGGATCAGGTTCGATTTTCTGCATTTTTCGCATCCGTGGCACGCATTTTGAGAGACGTTTTAACAATTCAGAGCCACCGTACAAGCGAACGCCAAAATCCCGAATGCCATCTGACAAGTTGATCCACATTGTCTACAGCACAAAGCAGTAGCACTGTATGACAAACAAAGTGCCAAATACAAAGAGACAGAATGTAAAGACAGATTGTGCCAGTAGCAAAGCATCAAACTGAGCCACTGACATCCTGAAGTAAACTTTGAAACGCTCGGGATAATCACGCAGCTCCTTGATGAGGTGGAACTCTACGCAATCTCGGGATTGGATGGACCCAATATTTCCTCTTTCTTTTTCTCTTTTTAAGAAGAGAGAGGACAACTAAATCATGCTCACTGCTTGAAGGCTCCATTTTGTATTGTTTTGCAAATTTTTTTGCAACGGATTCATTAATACTCATTGGAGTCAGTGTGCGTGACGAATTTTTAGGATCACGAATACGAAAAAACGCATATGAAAATTTCGGACTCAGTGTGCAAAGGCCTTTAGTCTTTGGGATGTGCTGGAGGAGACTTTACAGAGTGCTCACCTCTTGCATTGTCAACACAAGATCTTGACCAAAAATGAAAATAAATGTGATGTTTCCATCAAGAGGTGCATCAATTTTTGGTCAAGATCTTGTATTGACAATGCAAGAGGTGATCACTCTGTAAAATCTCCTCCAGCACATCCCAAAGACTTACACTGAGTTTAAGGTCAGGACTTAAGGCACGTTCACACCAAGAACAATAACTATATTTGCATCCACACCAACCAACGATAACGGTCTGTTTATTCTTATGATTAAGCTCACGTGCTGCGGTTTCAAAGTGTGTACAACATGTTTTTGCTGTTCTTGTTGCATTTACACGGCTTTAACCAGCAGATGTCCTCAGCATGCTATGTTTGGAGTGAATAGCTAGTGTAATCGATCTAATCTAACAGTGAATTTACCTGACGAAGTCAATATAGTGGAATAAAAACAACGCCTAGGCTTTTTTTACTGCAACTTCAAAGGAAACAAGACAATGTTGTCGAAACTAACGCTGGATACCTTAAGTAATTTTATTTTACACTGTTCGCTAGCCTGGTATAATGTCCTCATCGTTAATACTTCTCACCATTTATTCCGAGGGTATGACCGATTGTTTTCCATATATCCATTTTCTTTAAAGCATCCATGAAAAGGGGGTTTGACTTGTCAAACAGTGGTGGATTTTTCTGGACCTCGGCGATTAACTTCTCCGCAATGTCGTCTGCCATTTTAAAAGCACGACCCCTTAAATTAGAATGGATTCTGATTGGCTGTCAGTGTTTTATCGGTCAACAGCTGGAAAAAAATCATTCTGAAAGTGATCCCAACGATATTGTTTCTCTATATCGCTATCGTTATAGCTGTGGTGTGGACAGTGCTATTCTTAATTATATTTTTATCGTTATCTTTATAGTTATTGTTCTTGGTGTGAACGAGCCTTTAGAGGTGCCAGTTCATGTGTGAAAATGATTCTTCATGCTCCCTCACAACCATTCTTTCACAATTTTAACCCTGATGAATCTTGAGATTGTCATCCTGAAATATGGTCATGATACGTCTTCCTTCATGGTTGTTTAGGAAATGAAAAGCTACACACTCCATCTTTTAGGGTTAAAAAAACCGTTGACAAATATATAACATGCTAAAAACATAATCACTGTAATAACAATCCAGTCATAAACTCTTAAGTATTTGCCTATTAAAAACCAAACAGTGACTTATTACAAGTACACAGATTGATCATAAAACTAAGCATTTAAATGTCATCTTACTAAGACATATGATTAGGAGATATAGAGTGACAACTGATATTTAAATGCATTTTATGTAAGTAGTCTGCCATACTGTTATAAAGATCTCACTGATTTAAATGACAAGCTATCAGAATTTCATCTTACTTTTTGGTCATGTAAATTTCAGCAATTGCACCAAATTGCACATCTTTGCTCAGATTGGAAACACAATTGAGGTATTTTCCCCCCACCTCGATTATGAGCTTCATATTCTCACTTTTTCATACTATACAAGTCATAAAAACCTAATGCATCAAATATAATACTCAACTCAAACTTTTTTAGATTTTCTTTTTAATATTTTGTCTAAAGGTTCAATATACTGTTCCAATTTCACTATTATTTCATATGTCAGGATTTACTGAGTTAATAGTTTGTTCTTCAAGCACTTACACAGTTATGCAACACCATTGAACAATAATTGGTCATCTAAGACAAATGTTTATTATTGTATATGCAAAATAATTTCTCATTAAATTCACACGCACATAAAGACTTAATATCAGACACCCTCTACTAAAAACATTTTTTCTATTATTTCCACCATTTGTTTCTCATTAAAATGATTCACTTTCAAAGAAGACTCTTAATAAATTGATATCCCCAATTATAATCATCAATATTAAAAGGCTAAACAGAGGCCAAAGCAACATAAGCAAATGTAATCCAAAACAGCTGTAGGCTGTTAGAGCTATTTTTCTGCAAAGCTCAATTCCTCGGAGCCGGTCCAGAACCAGTAAATCAGCTTTATGAAACAGGCACCTGTGCTGGACAAATACGATAAGTGCGGCGCCGGCCGTGGACACTGGCAGAACGGCACTGTGGGGATTAAAACTGTTCACAGGAGAACCTTCAGGGGAGCCAAACACAAGTGGCTGTTTTTCTGACAATGAACCCTCTTCAAAAGCAGGAGAAGACTAATGATTCTCTTCTGGAGAGTCTTTTAAAAAATATGCCTGCTTATGTTCTAATGCTATTCTAATTCTGTGAATTACATCCTACAGAAAATGCCATTTGCAACTCGAAATTACAATGTCATCACCACCCAAGATGTGTTGAACGATTCCTACAATATGTAATCTAATTAATTTTGAATTGAGCTAGAAAAAGTCATGCAAAAGTCAAGATCTTTTAAGGCTTTCAAATTCTGCAAGTTATTCTCTCCATTTTGTGTCTTACACATCTCTCTCAGTAACCATTCAGTCTGTAAGAAGTATCTGATCTTTTGATAAAAGTCCCTTTCAGAAAATGTAAAGAAACTTTTTTTTCTTCATAAAATTACATTTATAATTAATTTGGAGGGAAATATCAACTAAAATGTCTCAGAATGATTTATTCACTATTTCAAATATCCAAGTTACTGAGATTCTGCTCGCCTTTAAATATTATATTATATATGATTAAGAGGTTTTTCCCATATTTAAATATAATTTATTATATATGATGATAATAATATAATAAAATACATAATATTATTAATATATATAGGGGCCATACACCCGAGGAGTGTATTTATTTATTTATTTATTTATTTATAATATATATATGTAAGAGTTGGTAAAATTTCTTAAATAGAATAAAATAGAATAGAATATTTAAAGATAGGCACAATGTGAATTCTCAAATACAGTAGGTGAACATATGTAGTTTAATAGTATCTGCACAGTGACAAAAAAAAAAAAAAAGTAATTTTAAAGACTGAACACTCCTCGGGTGTATGGCCCATCTTCATCGCCTCATTGAGGGTGACATCCTTCCCTTACAAGACAAATATGCATCCGTATTCACCGTTTCCGGCTCCAATCAAACCTCAACATCCTTTCCTGGCGAGTCTTCAAATGCTTTCAACCTCCCTGCCGATGGAACTGGTCATTTATTTCTTTTCACCCCTGTTCTGTTGTTTACCAGTAATTTGGACATCTGTCAAGGTGGTGGGTTTGCCATCCCTCTGATGTCATTAGCGAGCCCTTTTTTGCCAAATCAACTAAGATAGATAGGGTTATCAGTAGAGCACTGGCTGCAGATCAAATCCAGTACTGTTTGGCTGCTGTTCCTCCTTTTGCAAGCGAGGACAATTACTATTCGATGAAGGGCGCCAGCACTGACTTTCACAGAGACCAGCATCTTCAAGCAGATCTAGTAGTATAATTTAGTAAAAACTGACATCATTGAAGAAGTCTCATGCGTATGTGCAGATAAAAGTACAATTTCCCTAAAAACTTCCATACATCTAAGACCCTAATCAATGTTCAGACACTCTGAAAACTGTTCAGATGCAAGAGTTCCCATTTCGAGATTTTAGACTGTAGGTTATCTACTGTAGGACTACTGCCTACATAGACAGGGAATCATCCAAACCCAAATGGAATTTGTGGCTAATTTGAACACTGCATAGGGAGCAACTTTATGCAACATCAAATTATTCTCTTTAGTGCACGGCAGTTTTGACTCACCGCTGATTTTAATACAACCAAGCTTGTTCAGCTTATTGCAATGCATTCTGGGATTGCACACTCTGGGAACGATAAAAAGTCTACCTTAGAGTTTGGCAAGGCATCTTATAGGAGCATAATTAAGTTTAAAATTATCTTTTGGAACAGGCTTCACGGCAGGAGCGTCTGTGAGGTCTTAAAATGCTGCCTGTGGAGAAAGCTCACTAGGTTTTGGAACAGAATGCTGGTCACACTAATGATGTCTGTACCCGGCTTGAGTCCTCTCATTACCAGAAGTCCTGCATGGATCAGTCATATATTTAAAAAAAATAATAAAATAAAATAAAATAATTTAAAAAAAACATAGCACAGAAATTATCACTTTATGAACGCAGTTTCAAAACTATAAAGATTTATATATGCTGAATGATGCTGAAAATTCAACTTTGCCATCACAGGAATAAATTACATTTTAAAATATTCAAAGAGAAAGCATGTTTTAAATTGTGATATTTCACAATATTAATATTTTTACTGAATTTTTGATCAAATGAATGCAGTCTTGGTGATCTTAAGAGACTTGCTTCAAATACACTTAAAAAAAATCTTAAAGTCCCCAAACTTTTGAATAATAGTGTATGTTCAGATATGAGTTCATGCACACAAAAACACTTATTTTGGTTTTCTTTCCTTAAAAACAAGTTGACAAACCAATTTTCAACATAGCATATACACACTCACAGTAAGATACACTACACAAATTTGTTCAATGTTCTCACTTGTTGCCAAGCATATTTGCTTTTTGCATGTTTTTAGGGAGGTTTTCACTTTTTCAGGCTGAAAAATGCCTAAAATGACTACAGACACATTAACATCGCAATGATAAAACCTGAGAGGTAGAGAATAAAGGTAGAGAAAGAGAGAAAGTGTGGCATTAGAGAAGCCACATGGAATAAAGAGCCAATGGCCCAGAACAGACAGAACAATTTCACTGAAAACTGTTGAGTCTTTAACCCATTTGCAGAGGAAGGAATGCTCAGGTAAAGAGATGAATTCAAGTGCAAAACTGAGCACTGGTTACAATCTTTTTTCATGCTTTCCCTGTACGTGTGACTAAACCAAACTAGAGACATTCCAGCTGACCAATCAGCACACTACAGCTGCCCCCACAAAACTAAAGTGGGAAGCATAAACACCTCAGATAATAGGCTTTAAAGGCCAATTCACACTGAAGCGACAGACGCCTGACCAACACGGACAATCACCAGGTTACAGTCCACGACCCGACAAACATGTTCAGTCTGTGAAAACAATCGCCAGCCAATGGCAACAGGGAGTTCAGGCCAGTCAAAGATGGTTTCACAGCAGGAAATTTGACCGGCTATAACTCGGGAAGCAAGCCGCCCCTGGGCTTGGGACTCCAGGGTCAGGAGGGGTCCCTCGGAAGGGGTATGACCCAGGAGTCTGGAGCCCCAGGGTGGCTCGCTTCTGGAGTTACAGCCGGTCAAAATCCTATCTTTGACCAGCTATAACTCGGTACCAAGCTGCCCCTGGGCTCCAGGTGGGGTCCCTAGAAACCCCATGAGTCTGGAGCTTGGTTCCAGAGTTACAGCCGGTCAAAATTTCCATTTTTGTAGAGTTATAACTCTGGAGCCAAGCCGCCTCGGGGCTCCAGACTCCGTGGTTAGGAAGGGCCCTATGGACCTCTCAGATCCCGGGGTCTGGAGCCCCGTGGCAACTCGGTTCCTGAGTTATAGCTGGTCGAAGTTCCACAGGAAGTGGTCGTATCTCGATCTGGGGAGGTCCCTGGGGCTCGGGACTCCAGGGTCAGGAGGGGCCCTAGGGCGTGTCTGACCCCGGAGGTTGGAGCCCTGGGGTGGCTTGGTTCCGGAGTTACAGTCGGTCAAAATTTCCATTTTTGTAGAGCTATAACTCATGAGCCAAGCCACCCCGGGGCTCGGGACTCCGTGGTTAGGAAGTAGCCCAAGGGACCTTGCAGATCCCGGAGTCTGGAGCTCCGAGGCAGCTCAGTTCTGGAGTATTAGCCGGTCAAATTTCCACAGGAAGTGGTCGTATCTCGGTCCCAGGAGGTCCCCGGGGCTCGGGATTCCATGGTTAGGAAGTGGCCCAAGGGACCTTGCAGATCCCGGAGTCTGGAGCTCCGAGGCAGCTCAGTTCTGGAGTATTAGCCGGTCAAATTTCCACAGGAAGTGGTCGTATCTCGGTCCCAGGAGGTCCCCGGGGCTCGGGATTCCATGGTTAGGAAGTGGCCCAAGGAGTCTGGAGCTCCGAGGCAGCTCAGTTCTGGAGTATTAGCCGGTCAAATTTCCACAGGAAGTGGTCGGATCCCGGTCCCGGGAGGTCCCCGGGGCTCGGGACTCCGAGGTCAGGAGGGGCCCTAGGGACCTCTCAGATCCTGGAGTCTGGAGCCCCGAGGCAGCTCAGTTCCAGAGTCCCGAAGTGGCTCAGTTCCAGAGTATTAGCCGGTCAAATTTCCACAAGAAGTGGTCATATCTCAGTCCCAGGAGGTCCCCGGGGCAAACTGATCTGACAAAAACCGACCTAGCATAGTGTGAATTGGCCTTAACCCTGCAAGCTCTGACTATGACCAGCCTGGCTAGTTTGAGACCTTGAGATCAACAACACTTGTTTGCGAGAGACTCTGCATGACATCAGCTCCTTAATGAACAACTAGAAAGTAAAAGAATGGCTATGAATCCAAATTAAGAGTTCAGTGCTTAATTCAAGGTCTTGTGAATTGAGCTGGATTTAATTAATAAACTCAAGTTAATTGCAATCACATTTCAACAACATAAGTGTTTAGAACAGTAATGCAAAAAAGATGTCCAAGCACATTTGAAGAAAGACATGCTTTTTCATGCTGTTAAGAACATCTCGACATGCACATGATCACATACGCACATCAAACATACTCATGCAATGCGTGCAGCTCTCCACAAGCTCACACTGCGACATTCAAGCAAATCCAGGTGTGTTCTGTGAGGCGTCACATCTTCATTAGCCTTCTTCACTTTAATGAACGCCTACAGTTTTTTGACTATTCTGACTCAGACTTTCAGAGATCCCAAAGGCCAAATTACCATCGTACAGTCACAGCATGATCAAGCATATTCCCTGCCGATCGATGCCGCATAATTACGTGTCATCTCCCATTCTACAGAATTAGCTCCGTCAGCTGATGTCCCCTCTTCCTGTCTGCCTCTTTCTCATCACACATTGTTCTGCAGCAGAAGAACATCAAGGTTTGATCAGGTCCGATGCGGGTGCAGCAGCTCTACAGCAAACCTACTAATAGGCATCCTGCCGAGCTGTCATTGCATCCATCTATGGATGGCAAAGATAAATTACTCCGCTTATTAAGAAACTCACACTGCAGACAAAAAAGCAGCAGCTACAATGCAATATGACTTCTCCCTGCACAAAAGGCACATTACACAGAGCATAGACTCAATTCTAATGGTCAAATCATGTGGACTGTAATGAAAAAAGCACGCCTATTAAGGTGACTGTGCCTTTGCCAAAGTCTTTGTTTCACATTTTCTCGTTTTAGAAGTCCAATTCAAGATTTCATTACTCAGAAGGGTGGCCTTCCGACCATTCAGGGAATTTCAGAAGAAAACCACAGAGCAACCTTCTCCGCTTCAGTACCAAAGGTGCAAATAAACAAAAGCACAGCACTCCGTGAAATCAATCAGGGGAGCCAACAGGTGGCGGCAGTCCAATCCAAAATTTGCATTCAATGGCACAATGAGGAACATAACCTCGGCCTCGCTTTCTAAAGACTCCATTAGCATTTGAGTGAAAGCAGTCATGGGACGACAAGCGCAGCATTTCCCCATGTGTTTTACCTTATGTGGCCTCAATAACTCAAGTTAAAACACTTTCACGCTGACGAAATCACACTCAAAAAGAGATGCGGTAGCCAATTTAAAGGTGTACCATCCATGTTTCACTTCTAAAGAAACGAGTAGTACTGCTGACAAACCAGTTTAAAATGATCAAGACTCATATCAGTGGCCTAGAAACAGCTCTTTTATTGTACGATTACACTGTGTGTTGTGTAGTAAATCCTGCGAATTCACATAGCGAAAGAACATTTGACCAAGTAGGGATTCTAAATGTCACATAATGTCCTCTTGGCTTAATATAAAAAACACAAACGTGTTTCCTGCGTGTCCTAAATAACAAGAATACATTATAAGAATGTTTTGCTAACGTTCCCATTAAGTTATAAAAACCGTGAATGTTCTCTGAACATTTATGTGAACATTATAAGGGAACATTCCATTTTAGCATTTTGCAAACATTATGACAGCGTTACTTTTGTATGTTGACAATTTTACTTTTAAATGTTCTGAAACAAATAGTAACATTTAAAAAATGGAATTCGGAAAAACATTCCATGAATGATATATATAAATTAAAAAAAATTTGCTAACGTTTAACAATATTACGTAGGAATAATTGACGACGAGTCGTTGAATCATTATAACGCACACCTGCTTCGTGTCGTGCCCGCATTGACAATTTTGTCCAATTTTTGTCCTTAAAATTCCTTACACATCAAATCCCCTGCTAATTCCAAAACGTAATTTTAAAGCTTGGCTTGAGCCATTGTTATAGCGGACCTGTAGGTTTAACTGCTTTAAGAACAGCAATGTTATTACCTTACAACTGAGAAATGTTTTGTAGCTTTTCAGTTGCCAAACTATATGTTACTGATAGTCACGGGCCAGCGTTGACAACAAGTTTCTGTAAATTTACGTAATATCGTGAGGAAAACATGGAAATAGTTTGTCATTTTAATCATATTATTTGTTATATCCATTTACATGGTCAGTGTCTTTGGGGGTTTTGGTTCTTTTGCTGCTGTAGGCTGTAAGTACCTTTGAAACAACTGAAATAATTTGGTGAAGTGATATGCCTGGATCTACTTTAGCTGTTTCCCTGAAAAACAGTTGCACACCTTACAGCGCTGGTCAGCCAATAAGAATCAAGAACATTCTATTAATGTTACTGCAAGAATGTTAGCCAAACGTAACCGAGAGAACCTTGCCAGAACATTAGCCAAATTTTTGATAAAGTTCCCCGTTTGCTGCGGTATTGCAAGAAAGTGGAGTACATGATATATTTTAATATTATGAATTTATAATATTTACAATTTATTCATTCAAAACAGAAGCACTAGAGTGTGATGTGATCTGAAGTGGGTACGTTTACACAACAATGATGTAATAAAATAGAAAAGCTTTTCCTTTGTATTTTTCGCATACAAACGACAATGTTTTTAACAGACCCCGTTTTTAACGTTTCAACCCCGTTCACATGGAACCGCGAAAAACTACTAAAAACACTGTATCATCCTGCCAGGCCAGTAGTTGGCGATGTCACTTTGTAAAGAAAGATTGCGCAACTATAGACTGAACACGTAATGCGCATGACGTCACCATTTACACAAATTAGCGTTTTTGTAGTTTACACGGAGACGATAATGGTATCATTTTCAAAAACTTGCACTTTGAATCCTGTTTTCAAAAGTCAAAAATCCTGTTTTCAGGCCCCCAAAACGCCGTTTTTGTGTAAATGAATGGCCAAAATGCATAAAAAGTTTTCCATTTTTAGTTGAAAATGGTGTTGTGTAAAAAGCCCCTTAAAGTCTAGAGTAACCACACCGTCAAACCATGCTTAGATCACATGACCAGCTGAATACTACAAACTACACCCTTATAATCATACACTTTCAGCTGAACAATCAATTCATCATGGGAGGCGAATATGTCTGTGAATGCATTGCTAAACAAAAACATTTCTGCGTGCCACTGCATCCACACCAGTAGGTGTCAGCAGGGTCCAAAATGAACACTCATCAAGCACCAAATGCAAGTAAAACCTGCCTTGGATGAGTAAATAAAATGTCTTTAGTTGGTAACTGCAGCCCATTACATTATTAATCAAATTTAAATGCTTGCCTGGCTCTCGCTAAATGTTAAATCAAACTAGAACCGTCATGACCCATGCATCTTCCACCATCATAAATTTATCTAGGACATAATTTCTTACCTCCAGCAACACGTTGAGTATTTCTCACATCAAACCACTAAAACAAAAATAAGCAAAACAAAAATAATGTGTCATTATGTTTTCAATGGCAACTGCAGCTTTTCCAAAAGATGGAGACTGTCTCATTTCATATACAGTATGATGCTGCAAAAGACATTATCCTACACTCTGCGCCACAAACATACGAGAAACTGCTAAAATAATCATGTTGTCACAAGGACAAATATTTTCTACTGAACATAATAATATAAAATACAGTAAGCATTATTTATTTATGGTATATTTTCTCTATTCACTCACCATAAATTATAGTGTTGGTGTAAATCCCAGCACCACTGTCAATGAAAATGTATTCTGCACACCTTCCAACTTATATATAGAGCTCTACAAAATAGTCAAATATTAACAGCCAAAATAAATATTGACATTACAGATATAAGTAAATTAGAGCATTCTAGAAAATTAAATGATCCATAAAATAAAGAGAAAAATTATGAAATATCTATATATTAAATAGGTGGAATCTAGTGCTTCTGGGAATACTCCATATGTTGTTTATATGAAAATATATTTTGGATTCAAACTGGGTCAGACGTCTCCAGATGACTCATGAACTGAACATTTTCTGAGATTTCCTGTCACCATCTGTGAATCAGAGATGATTGAAAATACTGTACAGTTGGTTGTTCTTTAAGGTCAGATGTTAGATCAAGTCATTCATTATCTGTGTGCACAACAAAACAAATCCACAGAGTTATTTTCAAAGCATCGCACCATATAGAAAACAGCGAAGTGCGGTCATGTCCTCTGATGTCCCTTCATCTTGTGTCAATGTTTTCTCACTACTAATGGACTGAGTTCATTGAAAACCACAACAAGATGCTTTATTTGTACTTTATAAGAAGAGATAATGATTCTGAAAGCTCATATCTCAAGGTCTTCAGAGAAATTACATGGAATGGTCTTTATTTCCTAATCGGCACCAATTATCAACAGCCACTATCTCAACGATTAGCTCTGTAGCGGCTGTCAGCCTTGAAGCAAAGCCTAAGAGAAAAAAAATCAAGACGAGTTGAACATTGTTTTTGTGTTAGCAATGAATAAGACTGAACCTCGACCACAGAACTTTGGTCATCTAATATTCATGCTAAATCCTTTATATTAATAATTTCATAGTATTTAAAAGGGGCTACTGTATCATGCAGAATTCAGAAACTCTTGTTATTAGCGATGGCCCTTAAAAGATTAGTTCACTTCAGAATTAAAATTTCCTGATAATTTACTCACCCCCATGTCACCAAGATGTTCATGTCTTTCTTTCTTCAGTCGAAAAGAAATTAAGGTTTTTGAGGAAAACATTCCAGGATTTTTCTCCATATAGTGGACTTCAACAGGGACCAATAGGTTGAAGATCCAAATTGCAGTTTCAGTGCAGCTTCAAAGAGCTCTACATGATCCCAGGCGAGGAATAAGGGTCTTATCTAGTTACCATTGGTCATTTTCTTTAAAAAAAATTTAAAAAAAAAAAGTATATACTTGTTATCCACATCGTCTTGCACTGCTCTGCGATGCGCCACGCATTATGTAATCACGTTGAAAAGGTCACGCGTGACGTAAGGGGAAGTACCACGGTAGGGCGAAAAACTTCAAAATCGTTTTTTTAAGTCTTTTTTTAGTCTTTAGTCTTAGTCTTTGCACGTTCGTTTTTTTAGACACTTGCTCTGTACTTCCGCCCATGTCATGCGTGACCTTTCCAACGTGATTACGTAATGCGTGGCGCATCGCAGAGCAGTGCAAGACGAGCATTTGTGGTTAAAAAATTTATACATTTTTATTTTTTTTTTAGAAAATGACCAATCGTTTCGCTAGATAAGACCCTTATTCCTCGTCTGGGATCATGTAGAGCCCTTTGAAGCTGCACTAAAACTGACATTTGGACCTTCAACCCGTTGGTCCCCATTGAAGTCCACTATATGGAGAAAAATCCTGGAAAGTTTTCCTCAAAAACCTTCATTTCTTTTCGACTGAAGAAAAAAGACAAACATCTTGGATGACATGGGGGTGAGTCAATTATCAGGAAATTTTTATTCTGAAGTGAACTAATCCTTTAAGTGAACTGCAGCCAGCAACAAATTAACGTACAAGAGACTGAACGTGATTCAGTGGTCCGATATACTCACGGCAAGATCTTTTTCGTTCTTCACTTAGAAGTAAAAAGTTGGAAACTGTTATCGAACATCCCGACACCGTCCATGCTGCTGAGAGCAACGTTTAGATGAATATGTATCAATATGTGCTACACGCTTTCCTCTCAATAACAAAATAAACACACAACGAAAATGACAAAGATGAAAAAACAGCAGATCAGAAAGCATCTGATCATAGCAATGTGGATATGTCTGCACCAGCTCTGCAATTCACCGGCATCATGTCGACAGATGAGGTCATTAAAATTACACTGTTATGATTGATTTTAAAGTATATTTGAGATTATAGACTATATAGATCTTGCTGTGTGAGAGTATAGTTTGAATTAATCCCAACACATTGACATTACAGTACTGAATAGCTCTTTCGGCATTATCCTGAACATTGTATAAGCATTCACTTCATGTGTCATTGAACGGAAGAGAGGCTTTCGGGAGCACGCATAAAACGTCACAAAATTTAGATTTTCCTGGCAAAAATGCCCCGAGTCCTTCACATAAAAATCAGGCTTTCATAGACAACCTACACTCTAAAAAATGCTGGGTTAAAAACAACCCAAGTTGGGTTGAAAATGGACAAACCCAGCAATTGGGTTAAATGTTTGCCCAACCTGCTGGGTAGTTTTATTTAACTCATCTATTGTTTAAAAATGACTATATGTCTGGCTTAAAATGAACCCAAAATATGTTGGAAATTAAAAATCAGACACATAATTACTAGAGGCAACAATAATAATCAAAAGGTGAACATTTATTAATAAGTAATTTAATAAATGTTTGTTTAATTATTATTCATTAAACTTAATAAATGTTCATTTATGTTCAGCATATTTTAGGTTAATTTTAAGTTGAGCAATCCAGTAATTTTTAAACAATAGTTGAGTTAAATAAAACTACCCAGCACGTTGGGCAAACATTTAACCCAACCGCTGGGTTCGTCCATATTTAACCTAACTTGGGTTGTTTATAACCCAGCATTTTTATAGTGTAGTTATAAAAAATAATAATAAATGCCATTTTGAGAAAAAATACATATTCAGAGTATAAACTACCATAATTAGTCTAAATGAATGATGCAATTATGCGTTTAATCACAGAACTTCTGTTAATAGAATTTCTCTGTTGTATCACAGTGTTGAATTTCTTTGCAACGCAATTCACCTTCTCTCATCACTATTCAAATTCTAATTCAAATTCAACATCCTGTGGGGGGGAATGTTACACAGAGACAAAATTCTGTGGGAAAAATCTTGTTAAACAGAGACAAAATCCTGTACTCAAATTCAAACTCATGAATGAGACCCACTTCCTTGATTCTGAATCGTACACACATTCACACTCACCTCATGGCTTTATCCTCAGAGGCTCGGTGATGTTGCCAGGGTGATCATATCAGCATTTCCACGGTTCTGCGTGTAGCTGTGGGAGTTTGAGGCGGCATTGATGATCAAAAGAGCTCTTGACTGACAGAAGACTTCATCTGAATCCGTGTACACACATCCATCGCCTACAGTGACAGCAAAGACTGATTCTCCTTGTATTGTACATGTTTTGTAGTGATAATTAGCATCTGAGCAGTGCTAGCAAACAAGACGATTCCCCAGTGAAACAACACTGCAGTATTTACAGTTTTACATCAGCCTAAAGTTACATTTCCAAAATAAACACATTACTTTAATCGACATATGGGCCTTCTGGGCTTAATATAAAATAAATGTGAATAAAATTAATTTTTAAAAAAATCATTTAGACAAAAAAGAAGCAAAGCTCAAGTGATCACATTTGTGATAAGGCACACTTCAGTGCAATGGTTCTTATTTGGTTTTGAATTTTGCATTAGGACAGTGCCAACACAGTTCCAAAATTGTTTATCGATTGTAAAGAAAATTAACAATAAATCAATCATGCATTAAAGACCCCCTGTGGTGAAAATCAGGTTTTTAATGTTGTTTATATGTCTATGTGGTGTTTTTAATATGCTTTAAGACAAACCATGTGCAAATTCATAAGTCAACACCATTGCTGAGTATTTTCTCCCTTATGGTGCGTTCACACCAGACGCGAATGAAGCGTTAAACGCGAGTGATTTACATGTTAAGTCAATGCAAAGACGCGAATAGACATCCTGCAGTGCGATTCGCGCGAATGACGTGATTCGCACGAATGATGCGGCGCGAATAGAGCGTTTCGGGCATTTGACGCGCTTAACGCATGATTCGCACGAATCGCGTGAGTTGAAAAATCTGAACTTTGGCGAAAATTCGCGTCGCGTTAACCAATCAGGAGCTTGCTCTAGTAGTGACGTGATTACGACGTAGCGAGAGGAGGCAGAAATCCGAAATAACAATGGAGGACAAATCACCGTCGCTGTATGTGGATACCCGGAGCTGTACGATACATCTTCATACTTTTATAGAAACAGGAATAAAAAGGATCTTGCTTGGAAGAAAGTGAGTGAGGAGGTCGGACAATCTGGTAAGTTGTAAAAAACGCTCTTTACTCAATTTAAGCTATATATACATATTGAGACTACAAGCTAGCTAAAGCCGGCAAATTGAGCTTATTCGCCGTATTTTACAACTACTTTCTCGCTGACGAGTTGATGTGTTTATTCAGAGGAAGTGTGCAGAAACGAGACTGGAGCCGCCTGGCAGAAGCCCCTCTCATGACGCGAATTTGCGTCTGTTGTGAAGTGAATTTCACGCGCGAATGAAGCGAGTAAACTCAAAATGTTCAAGCGTTCAACTACGCGCGAATAGCGCGATTTATTCACGCAAGTCGCGTCTGGTGTGAACGCCCCATAAAACTGCAGTGATCTAAAGACAGTCTCAAACCCGCGGTTTGAAATCGCTGGTGTCTGTGATGTCACAAACTACCTTGTAACCAATCACGTCAACGTGCCGGCCGGCTTTAGCATATCATTAACAGCGAACTAGCAGGGGAGTCTCGAGAGAAGCCAGGTTTAGGGCCCTATGATTTCCGCGATGCAGAAAATGCGGAATCCAGTCATAAAAACGGAATTTAGTATATAACGCGGAATGTCACGGAATTTGTCAAATTTTTTGATGAATGAATAAAAAGAAGGTCAGTACACAGTAGGCTACTTGGCGATATAGACTAGTGTCCGTGAATATTAAACCATAAATAGACTATTTAAATATGAATACTGCATATCTGTGTGCCTCTGAAATGAATGAAGCGCGGTTTCATTTACCTCACACACACACGCGAGCGCGCATGCATGCACGCACACACACTGAAGCACGTGCGACGCTCGCGGTGTTTTCATCCTCTGTCGC
Source organism: Mylopharyngodon piceus (assembly GCA_039654765.1). NCBI lineage: Eukaryota > Metazoa > Chordata > Actinopteri > Cypriniformes > Xenocyprididae > Mylopharyngodon > Mylopharyngodon piceus. Next base: position 2,861,387 of record CM077453.1, on the reverse strand, counting down.
ATGAGGAAATGAACGCACGAAATTCATCTCCAGAGCCGCTCTTAAAGTCACTTCATCAGCATTTAACCGCTTCGTTTGAAAAACTATCGTCATAAACACTCGTCAAAATAACCCGTCAAAATAAAAGTTCCATTTAACTTGACAGAAACATATTACTGTTTTACAGTAGAATTTAGATAAATTAATTTAATAATAAATTATTAAAACTATATTTTTAAGGAATAATCTCAGTTTTTCATCCATGTTTTAATTTTAACAGTAAAGCTCTGTTGTGCAGCACATTGTTTGACAAAAAAAGTTTAATTTCATGATTAAAAGATAAATTAAATGGTATGCGTTCATTTGATTGCCAGAAAAATTAAAATACGGAACAGAATTTCTGGGGGAAAAAAACAAAACAAAACAACATTTTTTAAAAATACTTTTTTTTAATACATTTTGTTGTTTTTAAGAATTCAATTAATTAGACATGCTTTTTGATTATTAAAATGTAATTAAACCATTAAAATGGAATCTAGAAAAGTTAAAACAGAAAACAGAATTTGGTAAAAAATAAAACAGAATTTGAGGGGAAAGAATAAAACGTATATCATAGGGCCCTAAAAAATTTAATTTTTTGTTAAACTTTTAATAAATTGTTGGTAAATTGGATAAGTTTCATTATTTCAGTTAATTAGACATGCTTTTTGATTACTAAAATTTAATTTAACCATTAAAATGGAGTTTAAAAAAAAAAAAAACCTGAAAAAAACGGAATCCAGAAAAATTAAACCGGGAAAAAAGGAATTTGGGAAAAAATAAAACGGAATTTGGGAAAAAAAATAAATAAAACGGATTTCATAGGGCCCTACAGGTTATCACGGTATATTTTTCTGTTGATATGAAAAATCGTGTAGATTCAGCAATATAGCGGGTGTATGATGTATATGTTATGATGAACTTTCTCCACTGACGTTCTGAGTTGTTAAAGCGTTTGTAAGGATACTGATTGTTAGAAGGCAGCTGTCTGACTCTGAGATAAAGAACGGGAACATGGTTTGTGTAACATTAGCAACACATTATTAGCTGTTTGATAACATAGTCAAGCAAAAGGCTAATCATATTAATTACCGTTATGAGTCCGATGTTGTAAAGAACGATACCATTGTGAATATGCTTGTGCAGCTTTAACCTCAGGAAGTTGAGCGAGTTCATCTCTGATCTCGTGCAAGTGAGTGGAGGCGGAGCTTAGCATATCTATAGATCTGCATATAATAAATGAGGCAAGGGTGTAGAGTTACATTCAAGCTATTTTAAGGCATGAGGAAAATTTTTCACAGGAAAAAAAAAAAAGTTTAAATATGTCATTTTGGTGATTCAACATCCACACGAAGCCAGAGCTTTCCCTATCCGATCTTTTTTTCCCCTCGTCTCAAGAAATATCTGCGTACACACGAAACCACTGAAACGACTCAAAACGATGTAGTATACATGCCAGATCAGTATGTGGCGCTGTAATTCTGCAATAGAGATACACTAAAAACAAAGAATAAGACTTGGAGCATGCGCATAAACCTTGCGCGCTGTATACAAACTTTAGTAAAGCTTAGAAATAAAGCTTTAGCCTCGGTAGCTTCTGCAGCACGAACACAAGCATATAGTCCGCTATTGTTGTTGTTGTTGCTGTTTTGTGCTGTTAGCGGTGACTGACTAGGGTCGACACGTGGTGTGATGACATCATCGTTTCATAAAATATACGGATTGGCTGTACACACGAAAACGCAACGGGCGTCGTTTTCAGATTTATGCACTCTGGGACCCGGTTTCAAAAAATATAGGATTCACCTTCTGAAAACGCCGGATTCGTCTGGATGAAACGCCTATACGATACAATTTTTTTGCGTATACACCTAAACGCGTCTCCGTGTGGACGGGGCCTTACATTCAAGCTATTTTAAGGCATGAGGAAAATTTTTCACAGGGAAAAAAAAAAAAAAAAGTTTAAATATGTCAAAATGGTGATTCAAATATGAGTTTTAAAGGATAAAATTATTGACTACAGGGGGACTTTAATATTACCCCAAATTGCACAGGCCAAACAAAATGCAAAATGATTCACATGGCCAAGACTGAGTAAGATAACCCACAGTTTTGTAAATCCATAAACAACAAGTATGATTTATCAAGCTAACACACAGAACAAGCACTAATATTAAACTAGTATTAGTCATATTACCAAACAACAGGTCTATTTTCACCAAAATACCATGTGATGGATGCAAGGTCTTTCAACTTCAACACCAACAACAAATACGGGAATCTGCCCTTTTAAATGTTGATTTTGATATTCTAACTATAACAAATTAGTTATTCGTATTTAGCATTACTTTCAATATCCAAATGAGAAGCACTGCTTTTCTGTGAACACTGTGTTTGGATCATGAAATCCAGGGACTCTTGAAAATTTAAAATGGCTGGTTTAATTCACTTACTGTGACTCTCTGAACACATTTCACATTAGATAATCCAGAGTGAATACTGCACTGGAATGAAAGCTCTCACAGAGGCCATGAATCACAACTCAAACATGTCAGGTGTAAACAGGCTGGTCATCAGTGGGTTTCACTCAGTTTGTGATTCTCAGGCTGTGATTGGTGGAATGCTGTGAGGGGGCGGAGCTTAAGTTGAAACACCTGTTTACCTGCTTCAGGTGAGTGAGAGTGAGAGTTGAGTACAGGAAACCGCAAAGAAAACAACTGATAGAACCACTGTGTTTGTTGGATTATTCTGAAATTGGTTGCTCCATTGAGAGGTAATTTTATTTTTTGAGTTTACATGAGCTTTATATTAACAAAAGAACCGGAGCTTGTTGTGAAGTTGGTTGTGATATAAGAACTGAAGTTTGGACTTTGCTCTTTAAAAGAGCTAACAGAAATGAGATCCTTGCCTGCTCTGACCTCCATTAATTAGTTTTTCTGGCTTATTTAATTTCTTATGAGACTGAAATGATTATTGCAGAATCAAAAGCTGTCTGATTTAGTGTACATGTTTGAGCTGCATTCAGTTGTGACAGGACTCTCTTTCTCAAAGTTTTAATTACTGTGTGTTTTATTGGCAGTTACACTGGCGCATGATTTGACCTTAAACGATTTATGGACACACTGATAAGAATCACAGTTTCGGTGTTTTGAGATTTAAAACAAGTAAACCCATTTCCTTTTTATTGTGTTTCTTTTTCATAACTCCACCTGGTGTTTCAAACATTATAACGTTTATGAAAATATATGATGAGACGAAAATATCGGTCAGGCAGAGTTTGAGAGTTTTGGATTTGTCACACTTGTCACACTTTGTGCACAGTTTCTGTTTCCAAATGTTTGTTTTGAATTAAGTAAATGTTGTGTAAAAAAAAAAAAAAAAAAAATACATTTTTAATTAATTTAAGTATTATTTTTATTATTATTATTATTATTATTATTATTAATTTAGAGACACAAAAAAATACATACTGTATTTTCTCTTTAGTGAATTTTATAAAAGTGAACTTTTTATATAAATGTATTTAATTTTTATTATTATTATTATTATTATTATTTCTTATAAATAATCATATTTATTTATTTATTTATTTTATTGTAGCAGTATATAAATCAGTATCAGTATTGGTCTTTAAAAATATATATCTGGTCACTTCTATCAAAAATACATTTTTAATTAATTTATTTAAGTATATTTAATTATTATTATTATTATTATTATTATTATTATTATTAATAACAATGTATTTTATATAACATTACATTTTGTTTTATCATTTTATTTTATTTTATTTCATTTTATTTTATTTTTCTTTGTTGAAATAGTGGATCAATCTGGCAAATATAGCGTTCCAACACTTAAACAGGAAGAAGTAACTGAAGAGACAATAAAAATACATACTGTATTTTCTCTTTAGTGAATTTTAAATTGACTTTTTATTTAAATGTATTTATTATTTTTTTCTTCTTTATTTATTTATTTTTTATTGTATATATCATTATATAAATCAGTATCAATATTGGCCTTTAAAAATATATCTGGTCACTTTTATCAAGAAATGCATTTTTAATTAATTTATTTTAAGTATATTTAAGCATTATTATTATTATTATTATTATTATTATTATTTTATTATTATTATTATTATTATTAAAATTGTATTTTATATAACATTATTTTATTTTATTTTATTTTATTTTTTTAGTCCAAGTCTGGATAGTGGATCAATCTGGCAAATATAGCGTTCCAACACTCTTAAACATGAAGAACTAATTGAAGAGACACAATAAAAATACATACTGTATTTTCTCTTTAGTGAATTTTAAATTGACTTTTTTATTTCAATTTATTTATTATTTATTATATTATTATACTTTTTTATTGTATATAGCATTATATAAATCGGCCTTTAAATAAATATATATCTGATCACTTCTGTTAGATACAAGTCCATCCACGGTTGCTGATTTCATTTTTCTGTGCCATATTTGTTGACATTTCTCCTTTACTACTTCAGAGTGATTAATGATTCGTTTTTACACTTTTGAATTGAAACTCGAGACTTTCTCATTCCAGTTGAGCTAAAATGACATTTGAATTTGTCATACGTGAGACCCTTATCAGAATCAAATGACTCACACTTGCAAATGAGGTGTCCAGTCAGCTAAGGGACAATGACAGTCTGTGCTCTCTCTCTTTTTTCAGGTTTTCAGTAAGAAGTTGACATTTGGCTATGAGCAAGTCCTGGATCAACTTCCCCTTACAGCTAGCTGCATTATACATCATTGCAGCGTGTCTAAATCATGCAGGTGTGTGAAATACTTGTCTTATTTATTTATTTATTTAAGTCTCTTTGAGGGTTTTCTGCATTAAAGGTCACTTTTCTCTTCACTTTGTGTGGGCTGTATCGAGTTTCTACGGCAGTGTGACCATGTTATGCATAAATTAACCCTGCATATTAAGAAGTTGCACTGGCCTCCCACTCCACTTTATGCAAATTCTAGCTCTGAATATTACTGGTTCTGAGTTTTAGTTTAATGCCTTTGTATGCGCATTTCAGACTTCTAAAGAAGAAGCAGATGTAGCGTGCACAAAACAATAGTTCATTATGTGTGAGCACAATTTGCATCGTATTAAGTGCACTGAAATTATAGAGCATGAAAATGCATAATTTTTGACCATATATCAAGGGGGTTTAGCCCAGCGGTGTTGCTCAACACATTCATGCTTGGACTGTTTTTATTCCAGCTGAGAGAGGCGATCCGTAAATCACACAGACACTCCCTGCGTTTTGTGTGAAAGTGCAATACTAACAGGGATGACACAGTCGTCTGACATGTTCTGTTGTTTTGGTGGTGCAAAAAAAACAAGACAAGCCCGACAATCTGTAGCATATTTTCAAAAAAAAAAAAAAAAAAATAGCAGACGCCCCTAGCGAGGATTGCTCATCTGTAATCAAGGCAGTTGTTTGTGAAGTTGAGACACAGATTGTGACAGGAAGATCTGAGGAAAGTAAAGTACATCAATTCACGTTGCACAGATCGCTTAATTGTTGTTTCAGGCATCATGTCTTCTCGTTCAGTTTCTGATGACAGTAAATCAATGTTGTTCAGTGTTGGGGAAAGTTACTTTTAAAAATAATGCATTACAATATTGCTTAACTCCCTAAAAAAGTAACTAATTGCGTTACTTTTTATGGAAAGTAATGTGTTACATTACTTTTGCGTTACTTTTTCTCATCTGGGCTGGGCTGTTTGTTTGTTTGTTTTTATAACAACAAAAAAAGTTCTATTTTGGCAAATGTTAAGGCCCTTTCACACCAAAAGTGAAATGATTAAGCCTCAGGCTGAAGGAAATGCACATTCACACCTTTACAGTAGAGGGCGCAGCTCAAACAAACCTTTCAGCAGTGCTGCCATTCTGGATTAAAGAAGAATAGGACGCAGGAGAAGTAAATGAGTAAATGTATGCTCACATTTAGGCCGTGTGTCCACCAAAGCGTTTTTAGCCAGCTGAAAACGTTAGGCGCTAGTTACTTTGAAAAAAAGTAATCTGATTACTGTACATAACTTGCATTACTTGTACCTTGACAGCTGTGGCCTTTGCCGAAGCTTTAATAAGCACTAAATGTTATAAGTTAGCATTGTACACTAAAAAATGTTGGGTTGAAAATGGACAAACCCAGCGATTGGGTTGTTTTTTTAAAGGATTAGTTCACTTTCAAATGAAAATTAGCCCAAGCTTTACTCACCCTCAATCCATCCTAGGTGTATATGACTTTATTCTTTCTGATGAACACAATCGGAGTTATATCAATAAATTTCCTGACACATCCGAGCTTTATAATGGCAGTAAGCTTTACTAAACGAGTATAAAGTTGAAGAAAGTGTCTCCATCCACATCCATCCATCATAAAGGTATACTCCACACGGCTCCAGGGGGTTAATAAAGGCCTTCTGAAGCGAAGCAATGCGTTTGTGTAAGAAAAATATCCATATTTAACAAGTTATGAAGTAAAATATCTAGCTTCCGCCATACCGTCTTCCATATTAACCCCCGGGGCCATGTGGAGTATGTTTATGATGGATGGATGTGGATGAAGACACTTTCTTCAGCTCATACTCGTTTGGTAATGCTCACTGCCATTAAAAAGCTCGGATGCATCAGGATATTTATTAATATTTCTCCGATTGTGTTCATCAGAAAGAAGAAAGTCATATACACATAGGATGGCTTGAGGGTGAGTAAAGCTTGGGCTAATTTTCATTTGAAAGTGAACTAATCCTTTAACCCAGTGGTTGGGTTAAGTGTTTGCCCAACCTGCTGGGTAGTTTTATTTAACTCCACTATTGTTTAAAAACGACTGTATTGCTTGCTTGAAATGAACCCAAAATATGTTGGAAATGAACATTTATTAATATGTTTAATTAATTAATTAACATTTAACCCAACTGCTGGGTTTGTCCATTTTCAACCCAACTTGGGTTGTTTTTAACCCAGCTTTTTTTTAGAGTGTAGGCTTAATATAGAAGGTACCGTATTTATTGAAATATTCTGCTAGGTGCCACCATCTGTGGAAAACATTTTCCAGTGATCATGGCTCAGGTAATTCATCAAATATGGGAGAAGAAAGTTATTACCGGCCAAATATCCAGAAGCACCCTGCAAGTGCACTTTCAGCATTTTAAAGAGCTGATGGATGGTGTCTGGATCAGTGGAGTGATGCTGTACAGTCCAAATTGCAGCAGTCTGTATCATCCTCCACACAACCAACACTCAGAACCAACCCGCAAGATTGAAGCATGGGAATTGCACTTAGCAGACTTTCTAGCACAGTCAGAACGTGCAAATAAACAGCACTATTAGCGACCTTGATTCATTATAGCAAATCCCCCCTCTCGATCCCTTTTTAAAAGTGCAACTATGAGCACATTAATCAAAAGGTTAATCAGTATTCACCAACTTGGAGGTGTCACTGACATGCATTTCTCATGCAAAGAGGTTAGCCAATCATAACAGAGCTAATTTACATATTAAATGTGCAGTTGAAAAACTGTGAAAAGCCCATTTAATTTGCATGAAAAAACAAAAGTGCCATTGCTTGTGGTGCAGGGGACCTTGACTAAGTTTCAGGGAGAAAATGCAACACAAAATTCAATTCAATGGGCAAAAACTGGTTCTTAACTGTTCTGATTGGATATATTATGCAAATAATAAAATGCAACAAACCATATAGTCATGAGTAGTAAAGATAGCACAATAAAAGGGTTATTGACTAGTTGAGAACCAAACCAAACGAAATTCAATTGAATATGACATATTATAGAGTGTTGGTTGAACAAGACGGATGTTTTTAAAATAAATGGTCATTAATTCATTATTCTGTATCTCTCTCTGTGAACCTTTAGCTCTTACATGGGCTGTACAGGTGACGTCCACAGGACCACAGACGATCAAGAAAGCCCAGGGGGAGAGTGTTTCTTTGGGATGCACGTACACCTTGGATGCCACAGATGTCGGAGAGCTGGACATTGAGTGGACAGTCGTCAGTCAAGACATGACCCAGAAAGATGAGCTGGTGAGAGGGCACTGAGAATACAAAATAGTTTAAAGATGGATATTTTTAATATTTTATTTTTATTATTTTAATATGTTCCCTGAGGTTCACTTATAATGTTCATACAAACAAATATATATGCAGAAAAATGATTATTTTCGACTATCATTCTGCCCCTCTGTCTGAAATGATCCACTTTTAAGGCGTCTGTAAAAGACCATTATGATTGGTTAACATCATTGCATAGGAAAAGTATCAACACACACAAGTAAGGGTACGTTCACACGACAATGATGTACTAAAAACTGAATTTTTTTTCCTTTGCATCTTTCGCATATAGATGCCATTGATCTGCGAAAACGACTAAAAACACTGTATTATTCATGCCAGGCCAGTAGTTGGCGATGTTTCTTTACAAAGTGACACTACACGCCTATAGACTGAACATGTAATACACATGCGCATGACGTCACCGTTTTCACAAATTTGAGCTTTTGTAGTTTATACAGAGACTTGCACTTTGAAACTTGTTTTCAAAAGTTTTTGTTTTCAGGCCCCAAAACAATGTTGTCATGTAAATGAACAGCTAAAACGCATAAAAAAGTTTTCTGTTTTTAGCTGAAAACAGTGTCGTGTAAACAGCCCCTAAGTGATTTAAGAAAAATAGTTCCGTCTCCTTTCGAATACATCGTGTATAAAGTTAATTTACTTCAGCTTGTTGCCAAGGCAACATTTCTTATTTTGCTTTAGTTTAACTTGAAGTACAAAAATTAAAACTATATTAAACTATATAGGCATAGTTTAAAAAAAAAAAAAAAAAATATATATATATATATATATATATATATATATATATATATATATGGGCCATTCTACAGAATGGGTTCAAAGTTAGAGTTGGAAACATCTTGAAAACATTTTTTTAACAATATTCCAAGTGTAATTTATGAGATTTCTTGTATTTTGAATCCAATCTTTCTTTGTAAAAGGCATAAAGTTTATCATACTGATTTCAAAGTTAAGGATTCATTAGTTTGAATATACATTGACCCAAACACTATAATAACATCTCAATATACTTTATTTTTGACAAAACATCCCATGTTTCGGTCGTGACTGCACATTTTCGGTAGTGACAGTAATGTGTTGGTAGTGACCACATCACATTACAGAATTTTAACTCGCATACTAAAACACTAATAAAACATATTAAAATACTAATGATTTGCATAACTGTACTAAAATTTTGTTTATTTCCCCCAAATAAATGATTATGTGTTCCCTTTTGTCACTACCAAAACAATGATGACATGTTTCCGTCGTGACTGTTTCGGTAGTGACAATTTTAGAAACTTTTAGCCTAGCTCAAAGATGCTAATCAGCGCATGGTTAGCTAGCACAGTTCTGAACAGTTGTACACACACAAAAACTACATTTTATCGAATAACACTCAAAAAACAATGATGTCACAACTGAAACTTCACCACGTTTCGGTCGTGACTGTTTCGGTAGTGACAATTTTAGAAACTTTTAGCCTAGCTCAAAGATGCTAATCAGCACATGGTTAGCTAGCACAGTTCTGAACAGTTGTACACACATAAAAACTAAACTTTATGGAATAACACCCAAAAAATTTGCTTAATTGCAGAAAAAAGGTATTTGTTAGTGACGTTCCTTAAAGTTACACACAGATTTTCAGACTTTTGAACACATTTAACTCAAAATGATGGCACCTATCTACTATGAAAGAGAGGCTATGAGAGAGAAGGACACAGGAATATTTCCTGATCAAAATGTAGAAGTGTGTTAAAATCAGTCTCAGCCAATGGACTAAAACATACACTGTTTCAGTAGTGACATGATAATGCAGGACACATTTTTTACATAAAGTTTCATGATAAAAATAAAATATAAAAAAAAAAAAAAATCAAAAACATATTTTTAAAAACAGCAATGGAAAAAAATGCAAAAATTATTTCAATATCATTTTCACAAGTTGAAATTTAGGGGTTAGGGTTCGGGACAGCCACCTCCCAACTGAAAGTACCCAATAAATGATGATGTTTATATATATTAAGCTTACTGATATTTTAAATATTATTGTGGGATTCAGTAGATAATAGAAGGATCTTAGTAAACATCTAAAATTTGAATACTTAAATGCTTTTTAAATGTGTTTTTTGGTTGTGGGACAACAGTTTGCACCAATTCTGTAGAATGGCCCATATTTAAGTATTGTATATAAAAATATGTTTTTTTTTTAACTATATATATATTATACACGCATACAAAATTGTGTATATATATAATTCTATTTTTTTACTTGCTCTTTCTTTGTAATTGTGAAATTTACTAGCAATTTCTGAGTGAATTCTTTCTGCACCCTCATCATCTAACCCTCATATTACATGAGAGATGGAACATACTATGGAACATTTGTTACACTGCAAGACCCTTTAAAATGAACTACTGAAGGAATAAAGGTGATTTTTGCAATGCAAAGAATGCATGCCGTGCAGCTTTTCTTGACGTAACATCTGGTGTTTTCTTGATAAGACAGGAATGTAAGAATGTTTTCTCAGCTCCATGGAGATCACAGTCTACAGCTGATCAATCGTATCATCTAGATGGATTTATTTTGTAATTTCCTCCCATTTCTCCCTCGTCCAAACTACTTAACCTCAGGCTTTTCTGGGATGTCTGTGGAGATTCGGAAAAATCCGTGCGTACGGTGTATTAGAGGCTCCGTCATAATGACGGCGGGTGGTTATACCTGTTGTATTAGATAAGGCTCACTTGTGCACCATCTCACTGAGCTGGGTTTCTCTCTCTGACTGTCTGACAGATCTTATCCTACACTGGAGGGAAACAGTACCAGCTAGGAAACCCAGACCTGATGAGTCGCATGAAGTTTGTCGGCGACCCGAGCCGTGGCAATGCCACGATCACCTTCTCCACCCTCAAGGTCTCGGACACGGCCACGTACCAGTGCAAAGTGAAGAAGACACCGGGCGTCGACTCGAGGAAAGTCACTTTAGTGGTGCTGGGTGAGTCTGTCTCTGCTGACCGGCTCTGACAATCTCATCGAGCTGCTGGGTTTCTGTTTTACCGGTTCTCTCCACCCTAACATGCCCCTTTCACCCAGTCGTTCATGATGACATGACTGGAATGGCAGGTGGGGTGGACGCTCTTTGTTCACGCCTGCCTTCTGTTTTCCTCTATTAACCTCAGCCCAACCCCGCCACCTCGTCTGTCTAGAGACTCAATGATTTCCACTTTCTTGGAAAACTCTGGCTCAGTGCTGTGAGCCTTTAAATGATTAGTTCACTTTCAAATGAAAATTAGCCCAAGCTTTACTCACCCTCAAGCCATCCTAGGTGTACATGACTTTCTTCTTTCTGATGAACACAATCAGAGTTATATTAATAAATATCTTGACTCATCCGAGCTTTATAATGGCAGTGAGCGATACCAACGTGTATGAGAAAGTGCCTCCATCCACATCCATCCATCATAAACATACTCCACACGGCTCCAGGGGGTTAATAAAGGCCTTCTGAAGCGAAGCGATGCGTTTGTGTAAAAAAAAATATCCATATTTAACTAGTTATGAAGTAAAATATCTAGCTTCCGCCAGACCGCCTTCCGTATTACTTTTTTTTTTTTTTTTTAATTTAATTTTTTTTTTTTTTAAAAAATGTTTTTTGTTTTAATAATAGTTTTCATAATAACCCGTGTTATTTTAATATCATTGAGATGGCTTTTTATTACTAATTTGAATGTTTTTAATTTTTATTTGTATATTTTCCATTTTTATTTTAGCTAAAGTCTTTATATATACACACACACACACTAAAATAAAAATAAAAACTAATATATATATATATAGTTTGTGGTTTTATTTCAGTTGTAGTTATTGTAGCACAATGTTAAAATAAATGAAAATTAGAAATGTTGCTTATTTGTAAATAAAATAAGTTAAAGTTTTATAAAATTTTGTTTGGTTTCAGAAAATTCAAGTAACATTTTTGTTCATATTTTAGTTACAACTATATCTTGGCTAAGGGCTGGACTATATATATATATATATATATATATATATTAGTTATTTATATATTTTGCTGTAGTCTGTCAGTAGGAAATGCCAGTTTACATTCATTTTGCCATTAATTGTAATAATCCAGTGAGATTTTTGTATGCACAAGGAGTCTGACAACAACCGGTTCTCCACACGGAGATCTGATCTCACCATCAACAAATCCGTCTGTGATTACATGAAGAAACAGATGAAGAAACTGAGACAAACTAAATCCAGAAGAACTGCTGCAACGTCTCCAAGACGCTTGAAGAAACCTTCCTGCAAAGCTATAGTACTGTGAAGAGTTTTAGGCACTTGTGTAAAAATGCTGTAAAGTGAGGATGCTTTCAAAAATAATGTCATAAATAGATGTTATTTATCAATTAACTTCTATTAACTAAATCAAATCAATATTTGGTGTGACCACCGTTTGCGTTTAAAACCGCTTTTGCCCAGGTACACTTGGGCATCATTTTTCAGGTAGCTTTGCAGGTCGGTTTCTTCAAGCATATTGGAGACGTTGCCGCAGTTCTTCTGGATTTAGTTTGTCTCAGTTTCATCTGTTTCTTCATGTAATCACAGATGGATTCGATGATGGTGAGATCACTGGATTATTACAATTAATGGCAAAAGGAATGTTTAGAAATGTAAACTGATATTTCCTAATGACACGCTACAGCAAAAGATATAAATAACTGGCTTAAATCCATTTTTTTGGGATGAAAATACTAACGTGCCCATTCAGTTTAATAAATATGCGACTCTAATTTCACGATCATTCCTTGTCTTGTGACTTACAAGTATGAGATTGTCAACATGAAATTGCATTCCCAAACCATTTTACTTCCTTAAATGTGATGCCTTTCTGTGTGAAATGTAAAGTAGGACTACTGTAGCTATCCAAGACAAATTTCTTTTATTTTTTAAATCAAATTGGCTACAATGGCTGATCACTGACATATATAATTACTTTTTCAATACACATATTATTATTAAAAAGTAAAAATATTAAATTATTATTAATATTATTATATAGCTCTCTCAGTCTCCATGCATCGGCCATGTGATTTTGTCCATGACCTCTGATTCTTTTTCTTTTGGTTTCTTTCAGTGCGACCTTCGCCTCCTAAATGCTGGGTGGAAGGTAGCGAGGAGAAGGGTGGAACCGTTTCGCTCCGCTGCAAATCCTCCCAGGGTTCATCACCTCTAAAATATGCATGGACGAAGGAAGGTGGAAACATGCCACCAACCGCAACACAGAGTGAGTCTCCACCCTTGAACGCAGGTCTAGTGCCACCCTACTCAGCAAATACTTGAAGCGAAAGCTTAATATTTGGTCCCGCTTGAATAACCTGTAGCTTCAGGCCTGTGCGTTGTAAAGCCAGCTGCTGTAGATGAAAACAAAAACATTTTTTGAGCCTCATAGCAACCAAACATGTTTTGCTGTGTGCAGTCTGCCGTAAACGACACTGCCGGGCCTTTCGCAATGGCTGCACATTCTGAATGACTCTTTTGTTTGAAGATCCCCTGACAGGAGAGCTGCAGATCAGAAACCACAGCGAGAGCTACACGGGGAAGTACATTTGTGAGGTCAGCAATGAAGTAGGCACAGAACGCTGCACATACGCCCTTCAAGCATATAACCGTAAGTATGGGTGGATCCACAAAGTATTTGCACAGCAAAGACACACTTGATGTCTGATTGTCAGTGCATTACATAACAACATGTCAAATTTATCTGACAGGAAGCAAACACAGACATTTCACAAAAAGATTAAGTATCAAAGAGAATTAAACCTGCATTTACTCTGCAAGGACACCCGTGTGAAGCTGAGAAATTTTTTTTTTTTTTTTTTTTGAGTCTCTTCTGCTCACCAAGGCTGCATTAATTTGATTAAAAATGCAGTAATGATGTGAAATATTATTGCAATTTAAAATATCTGTTTTCTTTTTTAAAAAAAATTTTTAAAATGTAATTTATTCCTGTGATCAAAGCTGAATTTGCAGCATCATTACTCCAGTCTTCAGTGTCACATGATCACATATTACAATGATTTCTGAAGGATCATGTGACACTGAAGACTGGAGTAATAATGCTTAAAATTCAGCTTTGAATACAGGAATAAATTACATTTTTAAATATATTTAAATAGAAAACAGTTTTTTTTAATTGTAATAATATTTCACAATATTACTGTTTTTACTGTATTTTTGATTAAATAAATGCAGCCTTGGTGAGCAGAAGAGACTTTTTCAAAAACATTAAAACCAGTATAAGTGCACATCCACAAAATCATCAAAAAAAAAACAGCTGATTTAAAGATTTCGTGCAAAAAAAAAATGGAAGTTGGTGAAGAAAAAAGTTCCTGAGGCTTTTGAGACATTTTTAATCTATTACTTTAAGTGTCTTAAGTGTCCAAATACTTGAATGGTAGTTATTTGCATGTAAGAGTCTCTTTATGCTTACTGAACTAAGGAGGATGACTGGATTTCTTGATTTCTCCATGTGTATTCAGCATAATTCTGTTCAGGGTTCATATGTTATACTCAGAGTAACTGCAGTAGAATGTGTGTTTATGAAGGCCATTATGCAGTATGTGTCCTTGTACAAATTATGCAGACTCGCTCAACAAAGAATTTTTTTCTTTTGTGCATATTATTTTGATGAACCTAGATGATTTTGTAAGGCGTTTGAAGCCTCAGCTGCACTTTCAGATGAACTGTTTCTCAGGTTAAGAGTGAGATAACCTACTGTCTTTTATCGGAATCTTTTATCTCTAGCAACCAATAAAGTGGGAGTGATTGTGGGAGCTGTAATTGGTGCTTTGCTGCTGCTGCTCCTCCTCCTTTTGCTGATCTGGCTCCTGATTTGCTGTTGCAACAAGCGGCGCTATGAAAAAGAGGTTGCCAATGAAATCAGGTAAGATATTTCTGGTCATATATCCGAGTGAAATGGATTATTGAAAAGGAAAAAATGTAGGGTGGGGACTTGGTTCTATGCATCGGTTGTTGATTGGATTTTGAGATGTGGGCGTTGCACTTAAAAAATGGAGGCAGATGAACATGAGCTTACAGAGTGGGAAGGTTTGCATGGGCATATACTAGTCATAGTACTACAGAATACTATTTTCAGTGGATTTTCAAGCTTTTTAGGAAAATATTGCCCAAAACTATTGTTTTTGTTCCTACTATAATTGTGAAACTCAATTATCAAAATCAAAAATCTGAGTAGTTTGAATGGGAATGGCACCTGTGGTGGTATATAGACGCGTTCACGCTATGTCAGAATTATGAGTTTCTGACTTGTAAAAAGCATTCATGTCCTCGTAATTACAATTTGTGGTCACACTTTAGTTTATGGTCCAATTCTCACTATTGACTAACTATTAACTAAGACTTTTGCCTCAATAAACTCCTAATTACCGTTTATTAATAGTTAGTAAGGTAGTTGTTAAGTTTAGGTATTGGGTTAAGGGATGTAGAATATGATCCTGCAGAATAAGGCATTAATATGTGTTTAATAATTTTCAAAAAAACAGCCAATATCTTAGTAATATGCATGCTAATCACCAATTAGTTAATAGTGAGAATTGGACCCTAAACTAAAGTGTTACCAAATTTGTAAACTCAGACATTTCTGAGAGCTCCGACTTGTACCACGTGATTGTTGTACCACCTGACCTGTTATTGATAGTGTTAATTATGAACAGAACATCACATGTTGTCATAATTATGATGTAGTGACAAATTGGGTCCCCCCCCCAAAATCGGGTCTCCATTAGGACCCCACGCGATCCAATAGGTACAAATTGCTTTTAATAGGTACTCTGTATAGCGCCTGATTACAATATTATCATGTTATGATAAATTCAGTTTCAACTACATTAATGACCATTTATGTCTGTATTAGTTAGCTTATGTACTAGCATAGCATACAGATACCCGATTAGCCTAATAGCTTAGTTTATACATGCATTTGAACTTACCCTACATGTATTCACAATCATCTTTAATGTAATTGTGTTAAATTAAGTGTTAAATGTCCAAATATTTAAGTTATAAATTAAACAAATTCAATTATTCCCTTAGTAGTCTATTATTATTATTATTAAAGGTTAATCAAGTGTAAGAAATTACGTTCAATTGGTTTTATTATGCACTAAGTTGTTTTCTTACACATTATATAGTAAGTTATATGCATATTTTAAATGAATATCATTCGTATATACTTAGGATAATCATTAACTGACAGTTTGTGGAGACCCAATTTCGAGGGGGGACCCGATTTGTCATGACAGCGGTAATAACTACATGGCATGAATGCAGCATGTCTCAACACTGGCGTACTGTCTCACTACCCTACATACTTTTAGTGCATCGTTAAGGAATGTCTCACAATACCTGGCTGACTAATTAGCAATACTGGTACCTTGTTATTCATCAACCGCAACCACACCCAATAATAATTAACTGGATTAGCCCCAAATAGTCTACTGTAGGCCTATGTGTGTCCTTATTTTTGCTTTGGCTTATATATATATATATATATATATATCTCTCAAAAAATAAATGTGGCTAAAACCATGTGACATTGTTCCTTTCCTCTACCGTATCTCAGGGAGGACACCGCAGCTCCAGAGAGTCGCCCGGGCAGCCGCAACTCCAGCTTCCGTTCTGTAATGAATTACCGCGTCCACCCGGGAATCTATTACAGCTCTGTACAGAATGCCAATGTCATACGGGCCGGATCCGGTCGCAGCAGCACCCACACCGAACGCAGCCGAGCCCAAAGGGAAGCCAGCATGCTTGCGTCTGATCACAGGCCTCCGCTCACATATGACAGCAAATATGGATACCCAGTATAACCACTGACTTCCTGCCAGGGCAAACTGCGCTGAAAAGATGCAATACCACGCAACACCATGGCAAGATTTGAGGACATTATTACTGCACAGAAGAATATTCACATTTGTGAAGGATAGATGTATGCTAATGTGTATATATTGTTTTGATGTATTTTTTGTATGATTGTATTATAAGTGTTTACATAGTTGTTTTGGTGAAATGTGGTCAAAACGATGATGAATATATTAAACTAACAAACCTAATTTCTTTATAACAATAAATTCAGTCTTTTAAGATTGAAAGTAAAACATATAAAGTGTCATCTGAATGATTGATGTTTACTAGGGTGTTTTTTAAATTATTTTTAATTTAATTATATTAAAAAAAAAAACATAATACATAAATTCATTTTCCTATCATCAAAGCAGCTTTAAAGGGTTAGTTCACCCAAAAATGAAAATTCTGTCATTTGTTTATCTTCAGAATGCAAATGAAGATCTTTTTGATGAAATCTGTGAGATTTCTGTCCATCCACTGACAGTCTACGCAATTGAAATTTGACTCTTCAAAAAGTTCATAAAGAGATCGTAAAACTAATCCATATGAATTGAGTGGTTTAGTCCAAATTTTCTGAAGAGACTTGATTGCATTATATGATGAACATTGATCAGCGAACATAAACAGAAGCTGAACCGAACCTGAATGATGCGCAAGAACAAACCTCTTGTGGAAGCTCAAACGTGCTGCATAACACGAGAATGAACCTCATTGGTTCTTGCAGAAGCTCAAACGTGATGCGTAACACGAGACTGAACCTTATTGGTTCTCGCACGTCAAGCGAACATGCTGGAGCTTCCATTTACCACAACTGATGTGTGCGTTGATTAATGTTTATATGTGAATAAAAGCCTAAATTCAATCTGTTCAACCGCTCAATTCATATGCATTAGTTTTACGATCTCTTTAAGAACTTTTTGAGCATCAAAGCGTCAGTTGCATTGCTGTCAATGGAGAGACAGAAATCTCTCAGATTTCATTACAAATATCTTCATTTGTGTTCCGAAGATGAACAAAGGTCTTTTATGGTGCGTTCACACCAGACGCAAATGAAGCGTTAAGCACGAGTGATTTACATGTTAAGTCAATGCAAAGACGCGAATAGACATCCTGCGGCGCGAATGACGTGATTCGCGCGAATAGAGCGTTTCGGGCATTTGACGCGCTTAACACGTGATTCGCGCGAGTTGAAAAATCTGAACTTTGGCGAAAATTCGTGCCGCGTTAACCAATCAGGAGCTTGCTCTAGTAGTGATGTGATTACGACGTAGCGAGAGGCGGCAGAAATCCGAAACAACAATGGAGGACAAAATCATCTTCGCTGTACATTACATCTTCATACTTTTATAGAAACAGGAATAAAAAGGATCTTGCTTGGAAGAAAGTGAGTGAGGAGGTCGGACAATCTGGTAAGTTGTAAAAAAAAAAAACGCTCTTTACTCAATTTGAGCTATATATATACATATTGAGACTACAAGCTAGCTAAAGCCAGCAAATTGAGCTTATTCGCCGTATTTTACAACTACTTTCCCGCTAACGAGTTGATGTGTTTATTCAGAGGAAGTGTGCAGAAACGAGACTCGAGCCGCCTGGCAGAAGCCCCTCTCATAACGCGAATTCGCGTCTGTTGTGAAGTGAATTTCACGCGCGAATGAAGCGAGTAAACTCAAAATGTTCAAGCGTCCAAATACGCGCGAATAGCGCGATTTATTCGCGCAAGTCGCGTCTGGTGTGAACGCCCCATTACAGGTTTGGAACGACATGAGGGTGAATAATTAATGACAGAGTTTTCATTTTTGGATGAACTAACCCTTTAAGTATCTGATTGTGTAGGAAATTGTCTTTTTTTTTCCCAAAAAGAGCTTGAGCGGTCTGAGCTGTGACACACTGGGTAGAAAGCTGTTGTTGTTGAAGAGACATGAGTGCAGCCCAGAACACATCCCAGTCCTGTTACCCCTTCAAGTCATTTTTATTTATAGCGCTTTTCAATATTTTAAACAAAGCATCTTTACAGAAAAATAATAATGTCCCAAATTCCGTAAGGTCCTCATTTGGAAGTTAAATTACAAGAAAATTATGCCTTGTATTTTTCTATAAAGAGAGAAAGAGAGGCTGCTCACTGCAGAGCCATGGGTGGAGCGTGAAGTCCAGTTCCCCCTCTCTGGATGTAATTTGGGCATAATGGGTGGAGCTAGAAGGTCTAACCACATCTTAATCCTACTCATAACTCTATCCCTCCAGCCATTAGATCCACAGAGGTAAAGCTGGACTAGGTCAAACTCAACCCATGATGTGGAGGTGGAGGTCATTTGGCTCTGCAGTGAGAACCACTTGAAGCCAAAAGTGACTGAAAAAATTCATAGGTGTTAAGAGTGGAGAAAAAAAATCCTAGAAGAAACCTCTACTTTCCTGTCAGTTCTCCACTATCCTAAAAATAATGCTTTAAGCATAGCCACAGTGCTTGCGGTATCAATGCTGAAAAGAGGAGCGATGTGGCACAACGGCCAAATTTTGCACATCATTTTACAAACAAATAATTAAAAATATATATATATGGAATGTGTCTTGCGCCCTCTGAAGGCTGAAAAACACAGTATGGTGACCACAGACTGCTTTTTTTTTTTTTCATTTCAGACTGATTCCATCCAGTCAGAGGATATTCAAGTCACCATGAAATCAAAATGAACAATTATTGTTTTCTTATGGAATATTGCAGTATTTATAAATAATTTATCCGTGCACATGATTTTTTTTTTTTTTTTTTTAATTCATGTGCCCTCATAATCTTTAAAGTCTGCATGAAACAGAAGTTGCGATAGTCTTTTTTTCCCTATTGTAACCTATATCCGAGTGAAAAAAAGGACGGGACTGGATTTCCTCTTTGGGAATTGATTGGATTGTAAGAAGTTGGGCATTGCTAACTAAATGGAGGCAGATCTGAATGGCAGTTTGCAGTCAGTCAGTCGTGGAGAATATAGTCCCACCCTTCGCCAAGACACACGTCATGAAGAGAACAGATGTCGTTTCGAGGGAAGGTTAATGTTTTTGATTAACCCTCATGCACTGTTCGGTTTCTGGCGACTGCCCGTATGGTCCGGGTCAAATTGACCCTAATTGGATTCAGTACAATTCCCCAAAAATCACACTGTGAAAAAAAAAAAAACATACAATCATGTTTAAATAATTAACTTTTAATATCAATACTTTTCACACATTACAAAGAATAAATATCTGAATTTATGATTTATAAAAATATTTTTAACCGACCTGTGGGACATTTACTATTACACATTTATAACAATAATATCTTAGACTAAACCTAAAGTAATCTTGACAAACTATATATCGTTTGAAAGCTTTCAGACTCTAGTTTTCATATTTGGTGACTGATTTTCAAAAGAAATGACAGAGCAATAGATAAATAGCGATAGATTCTTCATTTGTGATGCGGTGCCAAACACGCTCTGATTCTTTCTGTATGTTGTGTTTTAGGGATCGAATTCAAATCAAATATTAACATTATTGCCCAAACTTCTTCTGAATAGGATGTCTACTTCATAAATATTTTGAAAAGTATGGAAAAATATGGTTCAGATCACTCAAACCATATATGGAAATCGAAGAGTCACCTAGTGTCATCTAGTGAAAAAGTCTGGTACTCCGCACAAAAAATCTTACTGAAACTTCTTTTTTTGAGATATCAACCTAAAATTCGGCACAGAACTTGTTCAGATATTTAACTTCGATTTTCTTGAAGTTTTAGAGTTGAACATGTTTTGTAAAATATATATTTTATATAAAATATAAAAAATATACATTTTATATATTTTAAATTTTCATAAACAAACTTCTATAACTTTTTTAAACTTTACTTTTACAACTTTTTTTTACTTCTACAATAATCTGTGAAGTGTTCCCTTTAAAAAGATACCAAACTTAAGTCTGTGCTCTGAAGTATTCAAGATTTTTAACAATTTAAGTTAGAAAAGTCATTTTCATATCTATGCTCAAAAAGTGGGATAGATAATTAACAGGTAAAACAACTTTATATTTCCACAAACTTTGAAAATAAAAAGCTGTTAAACTCAGTAAGACACTGGCACTTCAGTACTAGAGCTGAGGAGTTCTGACGTGCAACACAGAAGTGTTTTGTATTTTGAGTCTGTATTTGCTTTTGAATGGCTGTCTATATGGGTCAAATTGACCCACGAACAGTATGAACGTATAAAATTTCTGTATGCACATTTCACAACACATCAGTGTTGAAACTTTGCATGCATGTTCATGACCCTAAATGAGAAAAAGTCACAAAATTTCAAGAAAAAAAAAATGTAAGTTAGATAGTATTTCAGCTAGATTGAAAAAAGAAATGATAGCTCATTTTTACCATATGTGGCTGACAAAATATTTTTTGTATTGAAATAAGTGAGGAAAACCTCCTTTTTTAGCTTCATAGGGTAGTAGAAAAACTAAAATAACAAAATATAACCAAGACATGTTATTATTTTGGGTCTGTACAGTTGCCTTAGAGCATTAAAATATGCGAACATCATCAGAGGAACCAAAATTTAGTGTGTATATGTCAAAACACATCAGCGTGTTGAAACTTTGCATGCATGTTTATGACCCTAAATGAGAAAAAGTCAAAAAATTTCAAGAAAAAAAACAGGTTAACTGATGTTTCCGACAACTCAAAAATCAAAACGGGTCAAATTGACCCGCAACAGTACACAAGGGTTAAAGATTACAGGTGGACATGAATTTAAAAAATTATGATATGCATCATTTATAATAAACACAGCAACATTCTGTAAAAAAAAAAAAAAGAAAAGAAAAAAAAAAGAGAATAGTCAATTTTGATTTCATGGTGACTTTAATCAAAATAACTTCCCCTCCCTCTTGCAGTGACATTTTTTCTCTGATGTCATGTGAGGGCGGAGCAACCTGTCACTCACATGAGATCCACCAATAGCAAACCACAACCATCCAATCAATTCCCCATGGACAAAATCAAGCCCCGCCCCACGTTTGTTTCTTGTTTGAGAAGCTGCTTCACTTGGATATACGTCAAAATAGCAAAGTAAAGAATATCACAACTTCCATTTCATGCCACTAATAAACATTTTGAGCTGATTTTAAAACACACAACATTGTTTTCATTTGTCATGCATCTCCTAGCAACAAGGGGAATCTTTCTGTGCGAGTTTGTTGTGTTTGGAATGACTTGAAAGTCTGGTAGCGTGTGATCCTCAGTCATTTAGTGTTTGATGTCCAGTTTTTCCTGTGTAACCATTTACAAAGTTGACAAGTGTTTTAAAATCAGTGTGTATTCCAGCCTTAAGGTCACCTCAGACAGATTCACAAAACTTGATGTAAAATGAATTGCTGTGGACTGTATGCCAGTGATGGACATAATGATATGACATAAGAAATATTGACTTCTAATATTGCCCTCATTTATATTCAATGCTTTTGTCTGCTGCCATAATTTATTTGATTTGTTAAATATTTATATATGCGATTATTCTCCAGTTTGCATGGTGGTGGTTGCATTGGTAAGGCCTCAGTTTCTAATACGTTGTTTTTCCCTTGTGATGCACCTGCACTGACAGGCATTCAGTTCAAATCAGCACTGTGATGTGGAGATGATGGGAAGGAAATTGTTTGCTCTGTTCGATTTGCATCTGCAAGTCAATCAATGCATGGCAGCGATAGCATTGTGCAAGAGCGCCCCCCAGCTGCAGTGTACCATCCTCCATGACCTGACCTGCTCTGTTCAGCTTTTCTCACAGAATTGTTTGACTAATAACCTCCAATTATGGGAAGATGGGTTTGGACTAAGTATGGAAAATAAGCATGTGGAAGAAAGACATGAAAAGAAATTTGAAATGAATTTAGTGCATTTGCACGCCGTGTTTCAAGGACACATACACAGTGTTGTTGACAGACTGCATGCAGAAGAATTCACATTTAATTGCACAAAGTGAACAAGATTTTCCTTGCCATGGTTCATTAGGAATGAAAAATCTATGCTGTGGTTCAAAGAAACCAATATCCTTAAATAGAGAGTAGAAAGGTATTCCTTGCAAACCATCAATTTAAAGGGATAGTTCACCCAAAAATGAAAATTATCCCATGATTTACTAACCTTCAAGCCGTCCTAGGTGTATATGACTATCTTCTTTCAAGTCAAACACAATCGGAGTTATATTAAAAAATATTCTGACTCTTCCAAGCTTTATAATGAGAGTGAATAGTAACCAGGATTTTGAAGCTGCTGCTTTTGGATTTTGAATCCATCCATCATAAAAGTAATCCATACGGTTTCAGGGGGTTAATAAAGGCCTTCTGAAGCAAAGCGATGCGTTTTTGTAAGAAAAATAACTATATTAAAATATATTTATTTTAAAGCATCCACCTTTAAGCCTCACATTCTGGTCTTTGGAACTGGCTCAGGTCCCTTCAGTTTACATCTACATGTACGTGCATCATTGTTTAAAGAATTAACAGAACACTTTATTATGATCACTTTATTATCTTATTATTATTTATTAGTTACAGAAATTTATATTTCAGCTGTAGGCATAGTGATTCACCAAGACATGTTTCTGTGTATCTCAAAACTCAGTAGAATGCGTGCCTTTAGAAAAGCATGACTGTATTCAATAAATGCAAAAAGCCCAAAGTAATGATTTCCTAACAGATATTATATTGTTGATTATACATTATGGGTTCATTTCTATGGAAACTTGTTTCCACCATGGAATAAAACAATTTAAAAGATAATTGTGACCTTTTATCTCACAATTCTGACTTTTTTCTAGCAATTGCGAGTTTATATCTTGAAATTCTGACTTCTTTTCTCAGAACTGTAAGATATAAACTCGCAATTTCAAGTTATAAAGTCCAATTCTGAAGGGAAAATGGACTGACTTTTTTTTTTTTTATATCAAGCAATTCTGACTTTATATCACGCAATTAGGACTTTATATCACAATTCTGACTTTCTCTCGCAATTGCGAGTTTATATCTCGCAATTCTGTGGAAAAAAGTCAGAATTGTGAGATGTAAACTCGTAATTGCGAGAAAAAAAGTCAGAATTGTGATATAAAAAGTTGTGATTACCTTTTTTATTTTTTATTCGGTGGCGGAAACAAGCTTCCATACATTTCTGCTGTGATAGATCAGGTTTTATCTCCTTGTTTATTGTTTTATGGCTCATTTCTGTTCTGCATTTGAACTATATGGCTGCAAGGAAATTACTTATTCAAAATAAGAACCTACTCAAGACAGTATGCGATTTCGGATGCAGCCCATAACATAACTGTGGCAAGCAGGGCGGGGCTGAGAGCCATGGGAAAGGAGCAAGGCCGGTGGCACGAGTGCTAATGAGCGCCACATCGGTCTCGAGTCCTACAGAGGAGCCCGGAAGGATAAAAGGAGGACACGACAATGAAGGATGAGAGAGGGCCAGGTCTGGACTTTATGTTGGTGCTTTATTTTAGTTTATGCGGCAGTCGTCCGTGAGGAACTTTCGTTTTGTTCTTTATGTTCATTTTATAATTAAAGTTATGTTTAAAGTTCACCGGTTCCTGCCTCTTTCTTCCCTTATTAACCATCCTTGTTACACTTAGAAAAAGTGATTGTATTTTAATTATATTATAGCTAGAACATGAACAGGATGAAAATAAAGAGCCAAAGTTATAGTAAGGCTGACATTGACTATCAACTTTTGATATTATCATAACGATTTCTGTAATTTTATGTGTTTTAAAGTGAAACAAACCAACTAATAAAACAAAACATCACAGAATTCATCAAATCTTTTGATAATACTTACTGGCGTTTGTGCTGTTGCTGTTTGTTCCTCTGAAATGATGTCACTTCCTGGAGGATAATGTCAGTATGACTGTCTTTAGTTAGTTAAAGGGATTTTTAGCAAGACTAATGGTGTGTGCACAACAAAAGTGAAGTAAATATTCGCATTGCGTTACTCGCTCTAGATTACTCATGGAATTACTTGTTTTTCGCGTCACTCGCGCGAATAAAAACATTGCGTGATTCATTCACATCGACACCAACAACATTTCTGCCATTTTTTCCGTCATCAACCATCTACTTTTGCTGCTCTGTACCTGTTGTGGAAGTACCAAATACGCCGGAAAACCAAATGCCAACGGGTTCACACAGATAACCTGCTAGCTCCTCCATTTTTTGATACAACTGGACATGTCAATAAGCAAATGTTGCCAACTGCTTTCAATTTAAAGTAGCTAAAACTGGTAGCTAAATGTCACTAGATAATGGATAGATAATCATAATGGCAAATTCATTGATCTATATAAATATGAATAGAGATCAGTGGGCAAAATAATAATCTAGATAAGGTTTGTCCAAGAAGTTGCTAGATTTGTTCCTAAACTTTTGAAAAAAATCTCAAAAGGGGTGGGGAAGTCACTAAATCTAGTGACAAAATCCCTAAATTATCAACACTGCAAGCTCTTTACTGATTGTCTTGCGCGACAACGCGTCATACGAATTTCCTGCTCGAACTTGCGCGGAAGGCGCAATTGAGGCGAAAATCGCACCTTCGCAGCAATCCCATCGCCGAAGTCTCGTCAGTCGCGTCACCCGGCGCGAATTTGCATCTATTCGCATCTTTGCATTGACTTTGTATGTAATATACTCGCGCAAATAATTCAATTCGCTTTTAGTGTGCACACACCATAACAGGAAATGCAGAAAAAAATATATAAATTAATTAACAACTGAAACATTTCTGAGCAGAGAAAGAAAATAATGAAGGAATTGGAATATATCCTAATAAATAGCCTGTTTTCATGTACCATTTATCTTATTCAAAAGCAACTAGCTGTGTGTTTGTCCGAGTAAATCAGTTTTGTATGGTTCTACATGAATGCAGTATGATTTATTATTTAATACCCATTACAGCTTTCGTGGCTTATGAGATGTTCAGATGCACAAACAGAATATTGTAGGTTCTCCTGATTATCCGAGGCTTTAATCTGTCGGATCTGTGGGTAAAATGTCAGGGTCATGTAAGTGTTCTCACTATCAGACAAGAAGCCGAGAAAACCCGACTGCTGGGTTACTAAGGAAACGAGAAGACATTTGGCTAAAGGCAAGGACTGCTGGAGGTGTTTGAATGTTTTGAACAAAATGAACAAGAAAGCACCAAAGTTCTTCAAGAGCAACACGTTTACATGGCCATGTTATCACCTGCATGTTAAACAGCAATATTCCAATTAAGGTGTGTCGTGCATGTGAATGTCAAACGAGCTATATTTGTCTTGTGAATGAGGTGGGAGTTTTTCTCAGGACTCCATCTTCTCATTATGACTCTCGGTGGTGGTATGTGTGCTAGTCAAATAAAACCTCTTTACATCCAGGGTGCATTAGCACAGGAAGGATGGGTGCAGGCAAAGCAGTTTGAGCACCACAGAATTTGGCTTCGATTTACATTGAGCACATCTGAATAATTACACAATATGAATTCATAATGAGAACAGCAGTTTTGTGCAGGTGCCTTTCAAACATATGGCACAGAAACAAAGATGAATATAGGCTATATTAAAATCTTACAGCCTTGTTAGAAATAAATTTAAAAAGGTCACCTCTAATATAGTAGTGGCAAAAATGTATGTCTTCACCCTTTTTTCAAATATTATTAAAGAATTTGTAAGCATGTTGCGTAGTTGTGCTTGAATTCAATTGTTTTATTTGTGAAAACGCAATGAAACATGCCGAACCTGT
The DNA here is from genome assembly GCA_039654765.1 of Mylopharyngodon piceus. Classification (NCBI taxonomy): domain Eukaryota; kingdom Metazoa; phylum Chordata; class Actinopteri; order Cypriniformes; family Xenocyprididae; genus Mylopharyngodon; species Mylopharyngodon piceus. The sequence continues at coordinate 2,834,559 of CM077453.1, read as the reverse complement.
AGCTGTAGTTTACCCCTTAAGTTTGTCAGATCAATACAAAGTTCTGTCATGAAACTCTAGATGGTAGATCCTTAACTCAATCTGTTTGCAATCACATCATTCTCTATAGGGCACAGCTGATTGGTTCCTGCTGTATCAGTAGTAGGGCTGCACGATTTATTGCACGATACGAAAAATAACATTGAACTTAAACGCGATTATCGCTTAAACGCGATTCTTAGTTTTCTTAGGCTGCGGTTATTTTTTTATGCACAGCTTGTCAATGAAGTATGGCTCTAAAAACTAATCCATCTGAAAGCACTGCGAGTTTGAGTCGCTTATAATGTACATTTGAAAAAGCAACATGCGTCAAACATATTTCCAAGCATTTATAAAGCATTTATAAAACATCTTGTCCAATAAAAGACAACATTTAATAACGTTTATACTCCAAACTCACTTCATAACGACAGTTGAGCATCCTTCTGTGAGATGATGTGGCTTCTTACACAGAATAAGACAGTCGTGTGTTTATTAGTCATATTTAATCAATCAAAGCGTTTCAATCTTCTGTTTATTCAGCTACAGTGATATGACGCGTGTTATATTCTTCTGCGGCAGGGCATATTTAGAGTTTCTGCACAAGAGCGCCCTCTGGCTTTCAGATGGAGAAGCATTTACTACTGATCACAGAGCCATACAGCTCTGACAAGCTGCGCTTAAAATACAGGTGCTGGTCATATAATTAGAATATCATCAAAAAGTTGATTTATTTCACTAATTCCATTCAAAAAGTGAAACTTGTATATTATATTCATTCATTACACACAAACTGATATATTTCAAATGTTTATTTCTTTTAATTTTGATGATTATAACTGACAACTAAGGAAAATCCCAAATTCAGTATCTCAGAAAATTAGAATATTACTTAAGACCAATACAAAGAAAGGATTTTTAGAAATCTTGGCCAACTGAAAAGTATGAACATGAAAATTATGAGCATGTACAGCACTCAATACATAGTTGGGGCTCCTTTTGCCTGAATTACTGCAGCAATGCGGCGTGGCATGGAGTCGATCAGTCTGTGGCACTGCTCAGGTGTTATAAGAGCCCAGGTTGCTCTGATAGTGGCCTTCAGCTCTTCTGCATTGTTGGGTCTGGCATATCGCATCTTCCTCTTCACATAGAAAATCTATGGGGTTAAGGTCAGGCGAGTTTGCTGGCCAATTAAGAACAGGGATACCATGGTCCTTAAACCAGGTACTGGTAGCTTTGGCACTGTGTGCAGGTGCCAAGTCCTGTTGGAAAATGAAATCTGCATCTCCATAAAGTTGGTCAGCAGCAGGAAGCATGAAGTGCTCTAAAACTTCCTGGTATACAGCTGCGTTGACCTTGGACCTCAGAAAACACAGTGGACCAACGCCAGCAGATGACATGGCACCCCAAACCATCACTGACTGTGGAAACTTTACACTGGACCTCAAGCAACGTGGATTGTGTGCCTCTCCTCTCTTCCTCCAGACTCTGGGACCCTGATTTCCAAAGGAAATGCAAAATTTACTTTCATCAGAGAACATAACTTTGGACCACTCAGCAGCAGTCCAGTCCTTTTTGTCTTTAGCCCAGGTGAGACGCTTCTGACGCTGTCTGTTGTTCAAGAGTGGCTTGACACAAGGAATGCGACAGCTGAAACCCATGTCTTGCATACGTCTGTGCGTAGTGGTTCTTGAAGCACTGACTCCAGCTGCAGTCCACTCTTTGTGAATCTCCCCCACATTTTTGAATGGGTTTTGTTTCACAATCCTCTCCAGGGTGCGGTTATCCCTATTGATTGTACACTTTTTTTCTACCACATCTTTTCCTTCCCTTCGCCTCTCTATTAATGTGCTTGGACACAGAACTCTGTGAACAGCCAGCCTCTTTTGCAATGACCTTTTGTGTCTTGCCCTCCTTGTGCAAGGTGTCAATGGTCGTCTTTTGGACAACTGTCAAGTCAGCAGTCTTCCCCATGATTGTGTAGCCTACAGAACTAGACTGAGAGACCATTTAAAGGCCTTTGCAGGTGTTTTGAGTTAATTAGCTGATTAGAGTGTGGCACCAGGTGTCTTCAATATTGAACCTTTTCACAATATTCTAATTTTCTGAGATACTGAATTTGGGATTTTCCTTAGTTGTCAGTTATAATCATCAAAATTAAAAGAAATAAACATTTGAAATATATCAGTCTGTGTGTAATGAATGAATATAATATACAAGTTTCACTTTTTGAATGGAATTAGTGAAATAAATCAACTTTTTGATGATATTCTAATTATATGACCAGCACCTGTAATCACACTTTGCCAAATCACGTGTGGTTTAATCGCGATAAATCATGCCTCCTTAATCATTAGCCAATGAGCTCGCTGCTCAACCTTCAAATTCTTGGTCAGCATTTGCAGCGTGCTTTCAGAAACCCTCCACTTTCCACAGCTCCACCTGTATAGATCTACTATGGGTAATTCATGAATGCTATATTATACAGCGGCAGCATGTCTTACTTGCTCACGGCAGCATGTTGTGTATGTATTGGCAGTAACAAGTCCCGTACTTGCTCTGCAGCAGTAGCAGCAGCAATAACCAACAGCAGCAGCAATTACAGAGGCAACAATAACAGCAGCAGAAGCAATTTCAGCAGCAGCAATAACCAAAAACAGCAATTACAGCAGCAGCAGCATAACCAACAACAGCAGCAATAACCAACAGTATTATGAGTATCAGAAAATAACTTGTGGCCCTTAATAACGCTCATTAACTAGATTGTATAAATGCTGTAATCTTCAAACTAAACACAGACTGTTGTTACCAAATGTAAAAGTGTGTCTGACAACATAAAGCTTTGTATAAGAAAGGAAATGAATCTGGCTGATTTAATACTGAAGCATTTCTCACCAGCCTTTGAATCACATGTGTACAGTATTTAGCTTTTTATGTAAGTTCATGTGTGTTTTGTGTAAAACCCAAAACTAAAAGCCCACAAGCCCCCAATTGCAATTTGAATTGTACCACAATGTCTGGTCAGCTAGTGGATAGAAAGACTAGTCATGCTTCTGCGCCATTAAAAACACACTGCTTTAAATATGGTTATGGTCAGCATATGAAAATTGTCCTTCAAATCTGGTGTATAAAAGTCACTTGTCTATTTTCAAGAGCTTTCAGCACCAACTATAGCAATTCACCTTCAATTTCCTCCCTATTATTTAATATTTCTTTTAAAAAATGCATTTTGCCATGACAACAGAACATAATTTTCTGGTATTTTCGTCCCCTAAATGCACAAGGAGCTCAAGCACAGTGAACATGAGGGAAAATATTTAAGACCTCCAAAAACAAGGTACTGAAATGTTATTTTTGAAGGAATTATAACTCTTATGTTAATGTGTTCATATTCATTTAATGTATGTAGCAATGTTGTGTCAGATGTTTCTCCTTTATTTCTTCTTTGAAGAAATAGAACCACACAAATGAGTAAATAGTTGTTGTACAGTAAGAGAACAGAGCAAAAAAATGAAAGCTGATATTGATGTTTGAGTGTTTTTTAGTAATTTTGATACTTTTAGTATTTCAGCATAACTTTTTATTTCAGTGAGCTGACATTTATCATTTTTGTTTTTCAAGTAAAATTTTTCACCTAATATTTATACAACCGGAATTCCGGAAATGTTGGGACGTTGAACTAAAAAGACTTTCAAATCACATGAGCCAATATTTTATTCACAATAGAGCATAGATAACAAAACAAATGTTTAAACTGAGAAATTTTACAATTTTATGCACTAAATGAGCTCGTTTCAAATTTGATGCCTGCTACAGGTCTCAAAATAGTTGGGACGGGGGCATGTTTACCATGGTGTAGCATCTCCTCTTCTTTTCAAAACAGTTTGAAGACGTCTGGGCATCGAGGTTATGAGTTTCTGGAGTTTTGGTCCCATTCCTGATATAGGTTTCCAGCTGCTGAAGAGTTCGTGGTCGTCTTTGACGTATTTTTCGTTTAATGATGCGCCAAATGTTCTCTATAGGTGAAAGATCTGGACTGCAGGCAGGCCAATTCAGCACCCGGACTCTTCTACGACAAAGCCGTGCTGTTGTAATAGCTGCAGTATGTGGTTTTGCATTGTCCTGCTGAAATACACAAGGCCTTCCCTGAAATAGACGTCGTCTGGAGGTTAGCATATGTTGCTCTAAAATCTTTATATACCTTTCAGCATTCATAGTGCCTTCCAAAACATGCAAGCTGCCCATACCGTATACACTTATGCACCCCCATACCATCAGAGATGCTGGCTTTTGAACTGAATGCTGATAATACGCTGGAAGGTCTCCCTCCTCTTTAGCCCGGAGGACACGGCATCCGTAATTTCCAACAAGAATGTCAAATTTGGACTCGTCTGACCATAGAACTCTTTTCCACTTTGAAACAGTCCATTTTAAATGAGCCTTGGCCCACAGGACACGATGGCGCTTCTGGACCATGTTCACATATGGCTTCCTTTTTACATGATAGAGCTTTAGTTGGCATCTGCAGATGGCACGGTGGATTGTGTTTACCGACAGTGGTTTCTGGAAATATTCCTGGGCCCATTTAGTAATGTCATTGACACAATCATGCCAATGAGTGATGCACTGTCGTCTGAGGGCCCGAAGACTACGGCATCCAATAAAGGTCTTCGGCCTTGTCCCTTACGCACAAAGATTTCTCCAGTTTCTCTGAATCTTTTGATGATGTTATGCACTGTAGATTTGCAAAGCCTTTGCAATTTGACATTGAGGAACATTGTTTTTAAAGTATTCCACAATCTTTTTACGCACTCTTTCACAGCTCTGCCCATCTTTACTTCTGAGAGCCTCTCTAAGACATCCCTTTTATAGCTAAACATGTTACAGACCTGATATCAATTAACTTAATTATTTGCTAGATGTTCTCCCAGCTGCATCTTTTCAAAATGTCTTGCTTTTTCAGCCATTTGTTGCCCCCGTGCCAACTTTTTTGAGACCTGTAGCAGGCATCAAATTTGAAATGAGCTCATTTAGTGGATAAAAGTGTAAAATTTCTCCGTTTAAACATTTGTTATGTTATCTATGTTCTATTGTGAATAAAATATTGGCTCATGTGATTTGAAAGTCTTTTAGTTTTCATTTTATTCAAATTTAAAAAACGTCCCAACATTTCCGGAATTCGGGCTGTAGCTTTATTTACATTTAAATAAATTATTTCAATAGTTATAGTTGGCAATAACCCTGGTTCACAGAGAAAATGTATGTTCATATTTATTTGTGCATCAATGTTGTCTCAGATGTTTCTCCTTAAATTCATTTAAAGAAATAAAAACAAATGAGTCAGTAGTTGTCATATAGTAAGAAAATAAAGCTATGAAATGAATATGGATTTCAGCAGACTTTTGAGTGCAGACTTTGGCACATCTTTATAGTTTAACACCAGTGTTGTTTTAGTGTATATATATATATATATATATATATATATATACACATACACACACACATGCATATTTACATATACATAATAAATATACACAGTACACGCATATGTAAACAAACTTTTATTTTGGATGTGAATTAATCGTTTGACAGCACTTAGATATACTTAGATACACACACACACACACACATTATATATATATATATATATATATATACTATTTTTGTACTTTGTTTTGAATTATCAAATTTTGAATTTGAATTTGAATTTTACTTTCATTTAAAATTTTGATTTAGTTTAATTTACAGCATTTTATTTCAGTTTTAGTACTTCAGCTTATTTTAATGTTTTTCATAAGTTTTTAACCTAACATTTATATTTTATTTTTGTTTTATTTTAATTAACGAAAACCTTTTTTTACATTCTTTTAGTTAACAAATAACAACACTGTTTGATATTTTTTCTGAAGCTCTAGAAGATTACTGAGGTCTTTTTCTCAGGTGAAACATCTAGAATCAGAATCAGAATCAGAAACAGACACCTGAGCGTTTGATATTATTGAAGATATTTTAAAGAGATCTCCTTTTCTTTCCTGTATGTATGTTAAGACCATCAATCTGACCATCGATCATGCTGTCGTCTGTGGATAAACTCGTAGCCTGGGTGCTGACGGGCTTCTTGGCAATTCTCACCATCTTCTTCAACATGTACCTGCTTCTGGTCAACCACAGAAGCTACCGGAAGAAGCACAAGCTCAACCCTGCCGACTTCATCATCACGGCCATCGCCCTGGCCAGCATCTCCCAGCAGGTTCTCACTTACTTATGGCAGACGATGGATGTGATTGACACCGTGTGCCGAATCAGCTTGACGGAGGCCATCCTGCTGGTGCTCATCTTCAGCCTGAAGCTCATCATATTCTGGAGCACGGCGTTCCTGACCTTCTACTACGGCACTAAGCTGGTGGTGGAGCCCGTCCACTGCTACACGCGCATCCAGGAGGCCATTGTCAAGCACGTCCACACCGCCCTGGCGGTGATCTTCGTGAGCGGCTTCGCCAATTGCGTTCCCTTGCTGAGCGTTCTCACTTATTACAACGGCACCACCACCGAACTGGGCGACTGTGGGTCCATCATGCCCAGCGATACGACCGGGCTCGCCTACGTCTTCTACTACGTGATCATCTCTGACATTGTTCCAGGCATCGTGATGGTCAAATGCAGCATTTCGATCTCATACCACCTGGCGAAACATCTTCTGGACATGAAGGCCAGTAGCAATGGCGCCCACGGGCCCAAGCTAGGCACGCAGATGCGGGTCATCAAGATGACCCTGAGCCTGGTGGTTGTGTACATTTGCTTTGTGGTCGTGGACATCTACACGCAGATGACGGTGGTGCTGTTGAGGCAGAACACACTCGCACTGACCATTCTCTTCGCCAGCATCTACACCACGGTCAGTGCGTTCGTGCTGGTTTACGGTAAAAAAAGCTACTGGAAGGAACTGATCACCTCCTATAACCTCTTTTTAGATGAGTACCCTTGTTTCAGCAGCATGAAGGTCGAAGAGGTCAAAACAGAACCGCACGAGCACAGCCATGGGCACTAACCCGGAGTTGAGGCCCGTTCACACCAAGGACGATAACTATAATGATAAAGATCTAGGGCCCTATCATACACCCGGCACAATGCGGCGCCAGGCGGGACGCTAGTGTTTTTTGCTAGTTTCAGCCTGGCGCAGTTATCATTTTCATGTCATGCACCACGTTTTTTAAATAACAAATGCATTTGCGCCCATTTGTGCGCCCATGGGTGTGCTGGTCTGAAAACGAGGTGTGTTCAGGCGCATTGTTGGCGTGTTGCTATTTTGAGGCTACTTAAAATGACTGCGCCATTAACCAACTGAAACCTGCTCTAAAGTCAATGGTGCAGTTTTTTTTTATTTAAAGAGCACGTTAGTAATATGCGCCCATATGCGGGTGCACAACGTGCGTACACTCTGCTTGTTACACACACAGGGACGCGCAGCAGCACACAAACATGCCAAATATTAGGATTACACTGTAAAAGATTATTATTGTGTGCATAAACATAAAAATGCTTTGGTGGAATCCGGCTTGTCCAGTAGATGGTCTGCTTGCGCACGAGCAGATCCATTTTCTCACTAGAGAAGCGTTCCGTTTTTCCGCTTGCAAATTCCACCATGTAAATAGCAAATCCGCCATCGTGTGGCTTTTAAAGGGAATGGGAGATTGGTTTACACTCTGATTGGTTTATTGCACGTTATGCCCAAAACACACCCATGACTGATTAAGAGACCAGGTACAACCCTTTTAGACCATGCGCCGAGTGCGCAGACCATTTTTTCCGTCGTTAAACTAGCAAAAGTGGATTCGGACACGCCCTAAGTGCACTTGCGCCGTACGCTTTAGACCATGCGCTTAGATCGTTAAAATAGGGCCCATAGTTTAAAAAAAAAAAACTTTATAGAAAGAATAGCAGAGTTCACACCACAACTATAATGATAATGGCACGGAAAAACAAAATCGTTGGAATCACTTTCAGAACGATTTTTTTCCAGCTGATGAACGATATAAACATTGACATCCAATCAGAATCCATCCTGCTTTACGAGCTTGAGCATTTAAAGTGGCAGACGACAAAACTGCAGTGCTCTTAGAATAAACAACGATATCATCTGCTGGTGTGGACTCTAATGTAGATATCGTTATAGTTATCTTTACAGTTAACTATAACAATAACGATAAAGATAAAGTTTTAAAAATCGTTCTAAATATAAAAGAATAGCAGAGCTCACATCATAATTATAACGATAATAGCACAGAGAAACAATATTGTTTGAATCACTTTCAGAACGTTTTTTTTTCCAGCTGATGAACAAAAAAAAAAAAAAAACATTGACAGCCAATCAGAATCCATCCTGCTTTACGAGCTTAAGCATTTAAAGTGGCAGACGACAAAACTGCAGCATGCTTAGAATAAACAGAACGATATCGTCCGCTGGTGTGGACGCTAATATAGATATTGTTATAGTTATCTTTATAGTTGATGATAACGATAAAGATATAGTTCTAAAAATCGTTCTAAATATAAAAGAATAGCAAAGTCCACACCACACCTATAAAGATAACGGCACAGAGAAACAATAACATTGGAATCACTTCCAGAACGATTTTTTCCAGCTGATGAACGATAAAAACATTGACAGCCAATCAGAATCCATCCTGCTTTACGAGCTCGAGCATTTAAAGCGACAGACGACAAAACTGCAGTGCGCTTACAATAAACAGAATGATATCGTCTGCTGGTGTGCACACGAATATAGATATCGTTATAGTTATCTTTAACGATAACGATATAGTTTTAAAAATCATTCCAAAATTAAAAGAATAGCAGAGTCCACACCACAGCTATAATGATAACTGCACAGAGAAACAATATCTTTGGAATCACTTTCAAACCGTTTTTTTTCAGCCGATGAACGATAAAAACATTGACAGCCAATCAGAATCCATCCTGCTTTACGAGCTCGAGACGACAAAACTGCGGCGCGCTTAAACAGAATGATGTCGTCTGCTGGTGTGGACACTAATATTGTTATAGTTATCTCGTTATAGTTTTAATTCTTGGTGTGAACTGGCCTTTAGAAATTTTATAGTAGCTTGTGTAGCTTCTTGCTATTTTTCCATGGTTAGTTATCTTTTCGCCTGAGATTTTATAACTCATTCTTTAAAGTCTGAGCTTTAGATGTTATTGTACATTGTGTTGCCATGAAAGTTTGCACAATCATTCTGCTCTACTAGTCCTTGAAGATTCATGTTAACGCAACTTATCAATGATTGACGTGAATAAAGTACAAAAACATTTGTTCCTTTGCCTTTTGTGTAAAGAGACTCCTTTGTGGGCTGAAACACGCATCGTCTTTGTGCAAATGTATTGCAGTTCATTCATTCATTTTTAAAGTTACGAAACAAAATGTTTACATAAAGCACCACAGTGGTTCTTACAATAGTTTGACAGACTCATTCATCAAGCTCGTTAAGCACAGAAACATCGATGAAAGACTTTACATCGATGTTATTTTCTAGACTAGTTGTCTGAGGGAGAAATGGGTTGTAAAGAGACAAATCTGTACAGAGTAAAAGTTTTTTGCTCAGGTCTGATTCTCTCTCCTCAAAAAACTTCACAGGAGAAATTGATTTTGAAGTGGGTTCACGGTTATTACACTCATTTCTGACAACCAAAGCAAGCATTTTAAGTACTGGATACAAAAAAGAAGAAGAAACAAAAAAAAAATCAGTGTATTACTTTAGACCTTACGAAAAAAATGTAGATTGACTATGAAAGAGTGAACACAACACAAATAAAATTTCTGAATGTCATTGCATTACATAACAAAATATCAAAGCAAGTGGCAACTAAACATTTTTCTTTAAAAGTGCTGTTTTTCTTTAAAGTAAATGCCACTTGCTTTGATTTTTTTCAACTAATGCATTGACGTTCAGACATTTTAAGTGTGGCGCAAGTGTTTAAATACTTTTAAATAAGCTATACTAAATTTTACACATTCTATCGATCATAAATATAAAATATTTTTGCATTTATTTAATCAAAAATACAGTAAATTTAGCAATAATGTGGCATATGATTACAATTAAAAAAGTTTTCTATTGGAATATATTTTAAAATGTGATGGAATAAATCTTCAATGATCCTTCAGAAATCATTATAAAACGGATAGTTCCGGCCCTTGATTCTGATTGGTTGAGCCGCGTTCAAAGCCGTTGTAAAATTCCCGAAAACAAACAGCTGACCGCATTACATAAGTATCTCTGCGCCACTGAGTGTATATGTTGCGTCTGACTTAGCAACCACTCTTAGTCATTATGTAAACATATGTTTGTTCTCTATTGATATTGTTCATTGAAGCTTACTGCATTATGTAGAAGAGTATTGTGAGAAAGAGATCGAGTGAATTACCTGCATTCAGATTTAGCATTTTCCTTCAGGTCAGTCCTATGTTCATAATAAAAAATCCGTTTGAATGTCCGCTGCGATCTTGTCCTTTTAACATTTAATGGGTTTTCCCGTGCCCTGCTGACACTGACAGCGCTAACGTTAGTCAAAGCATTTGTCATTTGCGTCTAGTTCCGTGTTCACAACAAGTTTCAATATAAAAGTCTTTGCGACTGAGCGACTCGCTCATCTTTGCCGCCATCTAGAGGCGTAATAAATGTAATTTCTGTTGCCGTTCACGGTCAGGGACTATTTTTTCCAGCGGAAGGAATGCTTTTAATGATTTTACTTCATGAAAGTTGCACTGATACATATTTTTTGGCTTTAATATTTGTATTGTGTGGTAACCGTTTTATAAAAGCAATAAGCCCAGTGAAGCCGTGGTTTACAGTGAATTTGCGTCTGCGTCGTGCCTAACAACGCCCCTTTGCTGTTATAAATTCACTGTAAACCACGGCTTCTTGGGGCTTATTGCTTTATTCTAATATGCTGATATGACGCTCAAGAAACATTTCTTATTATTATCAATGTTGAAAACAGTTGTGCTGCTTCATATTTTTATGGAAACCATGATATATTCTTTGATGAATGGAAAGTTCAAAAGAACAGCATTAATTTGAAATTTTGTAACATTATAAATGTCTTTACTGTCATTTTTGATTAATTTAATGCATCCGTGCTGAATAAAAATATTAATTTCTTTAAAAATATATATAAAAATCTGGAGCCATTAGACACAGGGAACGCTTCCTGATGCAGAGAGAAATGAGAGAAAAGATCAAAAGAGACTCAAGTACATGAGAAAACTGTGCCTGGGATAAAAAAGAAAAAAGAAAAAAACCTTTTCGACAGAAGGCAATGCTTCCACCTGTCGTCACTGACCACATACCACACTACCTAATGGACCACATTTGAATGAATGTGGTAATTTTTTGATGCTTATTTTGCAAAAGACCATGCTTCTAAACAGCATCTGTTAAACATTTTGGGTCCTGAATGAACTATTCCTTTAAAAGAAAAACACTTGATAAAAAAAAACAGCTTATTAAGCTAATAATATAACTATATAATGGTTAACAACTATTTCTTCTCCGACTGAAAAACCGAGGATCTCCTGTTCTGAAGGCATGGTGTTACCATGGAGATATCCATCAGTGGAATGTAAGATTAAAGGCTATTTAGCAGTCAATCATTTTACAGGCTTATAGAGACTATGATGTTCAAGCATCAAGCATTTATCCAGAAGGAGAACAGCACGTTTAATATGATCTATTCTGGTTTGGCATCAAACAAAATCATATCTTCAACATTCAATATAAAAAAAAAAAACAGAAATAAAAGCCACATAAAATGATTTGCCGTTCTAGTCTAGAGGATACTTGACTTTGTGTGGCTCACATCGTGCAGCACAACAGAGAGAAGTATCCATTTCAGAAAAAGAGCGACACCTTCACAGGCGAGATTCCCTCTGTAATCTCCAGCCTGAGGGACGGAGAGCAGCTTTGATCCGCCGCTGCGTCCACTCACACTCACGACCTCCATTTCTGGCCACTAAGAGAGAACAGATGTCTTGTGTATAATGTCATCCTGGGGCACCGTAAACTCACTAGATGAGCAGTCATTACCTTACAGTCAGGGGTCTTCTGTGACTCCAGAACAATATAACAACTTCACTGAATAAAGAGTAACTTGTCACAATGATTTTAGACATTGTATAATCGCCTTCTTGCTTTCACTAGTTCATTGCAGTGTGCCAATTTTTAAAAAAATTATAAATATGTTGTCAATATGAGGTGCATGTATAATTTTAGATTTTTGTGAAACAGATTCAAATTCTTTTAGGGCCACTGCAAATAGCAAAATAAAACAATGCTTATGTTCAATAAAGCCATAGATGAATATTGCATTAATAATAATAATATTTTAAAAAGCAGCTTCTCAAAGCACTGTACACAAGATAAACAATACATAAAACAATGAATAAAATAATAAAAAGTCATCAAGCAAAAGCTAGTCTAAAAAGATGGGTAACACTTTACAATAAGATTTCATTAGTTAACATGAACTAAGAATTAAAAATAATTCTAAAGCATTTATTAATCTTAGTTTATGTTAATTTCAACAAAAAATTGACATTAAAAGTTGTAAATAACATGAATAACTATTTTTATTAACATTAACAAAGATCAATAAATACTGTAACAAATGTATTGCTCATTGTTAGACCTTATTATGGAAGCTTGTTTCCGCTACCAAATTAAAAAAAAGAAAAAAAAAAAGGTAATTGCGACTTTTTATCTCGCAATTCTGACTTTATAACTCACAATTGTGAGTTTATAACACAAGTCTGACTTTATTTCTCGCAATTCTGACTTTTTAACTCTCAAATCGAAAAAAGAAAAAGTCAGAATTGTGAGATAAAAAGTCACAATTATACCTTTTTAAATTTTTATTCAGTGGCGGAAACAAGCTTCCATAAAGTGATACCAAAAAAATTAATACTGAATGATTTTTTTCACCAAGTTTCTTGTATACAGTGCCTATAGAAAATCATCATACCTTGTGAAAATCTTTACCTTTTGTCACATTACCTCCTGAAAAAAATAAATAAAATAAGCCAATTGTTTTGAGCTGTATGTACACATTATAACCCTCATCATCAAAGTGAAAATAACATTTTAAAACATTCTGGAGAATTATTAAAAATTAATTAGTGAAATACCTGGTTTGGTAAAGTGATCAGCCCCTTAGAGTATACCATTATAAACTTGCTCAGGTGCAACCAATCAACTTCCAGATCAAACACCCGGCCAATTGACCCTTTGCCGGGAGTTTGATTGACAAGCGATCTAACCAATCATAACGCCGAATCCGCCATTTTGTCCGACAAAGCAGTCAGGAGATAGAAGATTAACCTCGGTGGACTTGAACTTGAAAAATGGTGTGTAGTTACGTCTTTCCACGTTTGAAACAACATTCCTTCTGATGTTCATTCACGTTTATTTGATGCTATAAATGAACTAGTAGGAAGAGATGATCGGTTCACGAGCCGCTTGAGCTGAGGCGCTGAGGTTTTTATTGTTCGAATTTCTTAACAAATGACACAACTTGAAAGCTGGGACTTTGTTTAATATCATAAGTAACCTGCTCTATCTTGTCTGTCGACGCGTTGTCAGTGTCCTCTTTGCTCCGTGATGTATTTTTCACTGTGTGTGGCGTGAAAGCGCCATGGCCCCACCAGACATCAATTGTAGTGGTTTTGATCACTTCAGAATAAAACCAGCCGTTTCTTGAAGATTCCACTGTTAGTAGTGCACGGTACTGCAAAGAATCCACCATGGTTGGGAAAGTGCTTTCAAAAGTCCATTGGCGCTCACCACGGCATTTGACTGAACTTGAGCAATTCTGCAAGATAGGCAAATATTCCCCAATCTAGGTGTGCAAAGCTAGTACAGGCATATCCAAAAAGATGAATGGCTGTAATTAAAGCAAAAGGTGGCTCTACAAAGTATTAAATCAGGGGAGTGATGGCTTTTTCAACCCTGTTATTCAAGTTTTTCAGATTTTTTTTTAATTAAAGCTACAATATGTAGATTTTTCACTGCTAGAGGTCGCCTATTTAAAACAATGGCGTAGCTTGATGATGCCGAGTTTGAGTGCAGAATCTTGGGAAATGTTGTCTTCACCTCACAGCCGGTGGAAAAGAATCGGGACGGGACTCGGGCAGAAATCATGTTCATAGATGAGATTATTAACGTTACTGTAGTATGAAGCAGAGCAGGGCCCAAGTGTTGTGGGAGCTGAACGAGGCAATCGCTGGAGCGATTGTTAATGAGAGACGAGCGCGACACACGGCTCGAGAGCAGCGGGACTTTTATTATGCCGCAGTCACCGCTTCCGCTTCTTCCGGTCAAGCGCATGTGGGGTAACACAGCGCTGTTTATCATATTAGATACATTTGAGTGTGTTGAAAATGATGTTATAACGTTACTCTGAGCGTTCACTCCGCGGCTGCTGTGAGACACTTGTTGCACACTGCAGTAAGCTAGATCGATATTAGAATATCATATTAATAAATGCTGGATGGCTTGTGTTGATAAATGGCATGCAATTAATTTTAAAACGTATTGTATGATGGAGAAAATGCTGTACTACTTAGCTACTCGACAAAATAGGCATGGTAAAAGCATGGTACTCTCGGAAAATCAAGAAAACTAGATTTAAACTAAACGTGTTGAGCTATATAACAATAATTCGTTTTCTGTCTATAAATGTATCCAAACAGTTGTTCCCTTGTCTAATAAAACATAAAATATATTAAAGCGTCTTTAGTGTTTCCATGGTTTCTACAAAATAAAACCGAGGGTAATGCGGATATGACACCATTGACAGGCGACTCCCGGTCATGTCCCGTATCCTTGGTTAAAATTGCGATTTTCTCACGATTTACAAATAGTTGGAAACATTTGGGATATTGTAAGTACTCAAGTGAACAAAATATATAACACTGGCCTAGTGGTTTTTGGATATTTTACTTCAAAATTCTTACAAATTTTCAGAACTGTTGCCTTTTTCTTTTCTTTTTTGTTATAAGGCAAAAATTTGTAAAAAAGCTGGAAAAGGTTTTTATTTTGGAATGAGTTTTGATTTCAGGCTGTATGACAAATAAAGTAACTATTTCAAAGGGGTATGATGATTTTCTATAGGCACTGTAACTCAAGGATTAGAAGTGGGTCGGGCAAGGACAACTATGTCTTTCATAGGAATTAATATTTTTATAGGCCTATTAACGATTAACTCATTTTCAGTGTGATTATTTGAAAAGTGTTAATTTCTTTCTAATTTGATTCCACCTGCAAATTCTAAACAAATAAACAGTACAAATGTTACCAAATCTCACAGAGTCAAGTTTTGAAGAAAAAAAAAAAAAGATTTATTTAGACTGAAAGGTGTTTCACTCAACTATTAAACTCCATTAGTGGGAAAAACTAGTAAACAGTTTGATTCAAGATTTTTTTTTGGCACTTTTATTCAAACTGGAGTGCAAAAATTCTCAAATAACAGTTTTTGATCGGTTGTTCATTCATGGGTTTCTGCCTGCCCACTGCCTGACCACAAAAATATAAATAATTACCTTAAAAACATGCATTTACTAAACTGAAAAATGTGTTTGAATGTTGAAATGATCCAGACCAGAATCCCAGTGGATTGTATTTTTGTTCAGAATGAAACAAACTAAAATAAAAAACACTAATTCATTAATTCAAACCGAATTTAAATTACAGTTTCAAGTTTAAATAATCCTGTAAAGAATAATTCTATATTTACACCTACAATCCCTTTATAAAAACATTGTTCTGGTTTCCCTGGAATTTTGTGTAATCTCTATCGCATTTGTTCTGATAATTTCATGGTTTAATACAGAATGTACAAAACATTTCATGCAGAAAGAGCATTTCCCATGTGCACATCAATTAAATATTATTACCATATTTGCAAAAAAAAAAAAAAAACACTCTCTTGAAGTACAAAACTATGCAGTCTTTATGCAAATTACCTTACTATAAGAACCCATTACAAACAACATTAATGCTGTGTAGTTTTTACCCAGTGAACTTTAACTGTGCAGATCCTGCTATTCTGATGTTTATACGTACAAACAAATTCATAACTGGAGCGCTGTATTCAAAAACATTACAATGAATAATTTACACATCCAAAGTTACAGCTGCATTCTAACACAATGGACAAGAGACAAATTTTGAATCACAAAATAAAAACATCTAAACATCTGTATCATATAAAGAAATAAAAGAACATCATGAGCAAAAAATACAGTATACAAATACAGCTTTTCCATACAGTGCAGATACTACTGAAGTGATATTTTGACTTGAGGTACATGAACAAGCAAACCTTAAAAATGATTTAGTGATCTCAAACCTCCAAACTAAATGTACCGTTCTGCGAAGTAAAACGCTTTACCTAGGTGAGATTTAAGTGTATTCCTGAATAAAAAAAAATATCTGATCTGCTTTTTTTGCAAGACATGCATTTTCTGCATTCTCTACCACCAAATTCAGTTCACAGGCTTTCTTAAAGGATTAGTTCACTTCAGAATTAAAATTTCCTGATAATTTACTCACCCCCATGTCATCCAAGATGTTTATGTCTTTCTTTCTTCAGTCGAAAAGAAATTAAGGTTTTTAAGGGAAACATTCCAGGATTTTTCTCCATATAGTGGACTTCACTGGGGTTCAACGGGTTGAAGGTCCAAATGTCAGTTTCAGTGCAGCTTCAAAGAGCTCTACACGATCCCAGACGAGGAATAAGGGTCTTATCTAGAGAATCGATCGGCTATTTTCTAAAAAAATAAATAAAATTTATATACTTTTGAACCACAAATGCTTGTCTTGTACTAGCTCTGCAATGCGCCACGCATTACGTAATCACATTGGAAAGGTCACGCATGATGTAGGTGTAAGTACCGCGGTAGGGCGAAAAACTCCATCTCATTTTCTCCACCAACTTCAAAATTGCCCGATATCGTCGTTTTACCTTTTTCTGTATAAAGTGTTTGGCTTAATCTTTGCACGTTCGCTTTGTAGACACTGGATCGGTACTTCCGCCTACGTCACACATTACCTTTCCAACATGATTATCTAATACATGGCGCATCGCAGAGCAGTGCTAGATGAGCATTTGTGGTTAAAAAGTATATACATTTTTATTTTTTTAGAAAATGGCCGATTGTTTCTCTAGATAAGACCCTTATTCCTCGTCTGGGATCATGTAGAGCTCTTTGAAGCTGCACTGAAACTGACATTTGGACCTTCAACCCGTTGAACCCCACTGAAGTCCACTATATGGAGAAAAATCCTAGAATGTTTTCCTCAAAAACCTTCATTTCTTTTCAACTGAAGAAAGAAAGACATAAACATCTTGGATGACATGGGGCTGAGTAAATTATCATGAAATTTTAATTCAGAAGTGAACTAAACCTTTAAATGTTTTTCATACAAATGTAGCGGTCTACAGTGAAAACAGAAAGACAATCAGTCTTTTCTTAATTATTGTTTCAAGAAGTTCAACTAGAAAAGGTTTAATTGCATAAACGCACAACTCGACAATAATGAGCAACGTGCAAAGTGAATATGTGCACAGAGGAAGTAAAAACTTCAATAACATTAAATCTCTCTATTCATAAGGCACAACAGGTCTGGATCCAGTGGATGTGAGGCTGATTTGAACATTCAACAAACAAACCAACCTTTGGTCACGTTCCTGCCCAGCAGTGATGAATAAATACACACTAGAGGTTCATTTCCAAATAAGAAATAGCATTTTATCATGATGAAACTGTTACAAAAAAATGCAATGATAATCTTCAATCAAATTTTCATCAGAAATCCCAGATAACCATGACAAAAACAATCTCTCTCAGCTCAGAACATTTTAAAACAGGAGCAAGTACCGTTCAGACGTTTTTCCTCCATAAATCGAACCCGCACAGCACGCGATTATTTGAGACGCAGGTACCATGGGAGAACCGGAGTGTGTTTATTGCGGATTGCTCTCATAGGTGGGAAGCATGGACTTGCGTGTTTTGGGTGGCGGCGGTGGAGGCTTGACTTCAGCTTTCGTCGGTAAAGGAGGCATGATCTACGGGTGAAATAAAAGAGAAAAAGCTTATTATTTTTAGTTTAAAAAAATGTCGTTTTAGCTTTTTATGCCATTTAGATGCACAAAGGAAACTTACTGCTAATAATGTAAACATTTTCCAGGTTTAGATTGCACATGTCGTGTCTTACCTCAGAAGTAGAGTTATAGATGCTCTCGCTCTCGTGAGGGTGTTTTTTGGGTGGCATTGGTGGAGGTGTGTTCGTGATGTCAGGTGCGCTGAAGTCACTCTCGCTCGGGAGACACGTGTAACCTACGGGAAGATGATCAATATGAGGTTTATTACACAGATGTGCCCTGTGCTGGATCACTGCGTTAGATCATGATGGTCTGTGTATTTATAGCATCCTCAAATGCCTGTAGGAATTTTTGTTTGTTTAAAGGTTGGGTCAGTAAGATTTTTTTTTAAGAAATTGTCCGACTCCGGTTTGAACAATGTAAGGCTGAACACCGTTACCGACAATCCTCATTTTGGCTGCGTGAGATTCTCCAGTTTTGTTGTTGTTGAGCAACCGAAGCGCGAGCTGTTAAAGCTCCGCCCTCTTCTGGAAAGGGGGCCGGGAGCAGCAGCTCATTTGCATTTAAAGGGACACACACAAAAACAGCGTGTTTTTGCTCACACCCAAATAGAGGCAAATTTGACAAGCTATAATAAATGATCTGTGGGGGATTTTGAGCTGAAACTTCACAGACACATTCTGGGGACACCAGAGACTTATATTACATCTTGTGAATTTACATTGTTAAAAAAGATTCAAATAAATGTTGAACTTTTTTATTCATCAAAGAATGTGTCAAATGTATCATGGTTTCTACAAAAAAATATGAAGCAGCACAACTGTTTTAACACTGATAATGATCAGAAATGTTTCTTGAGCAGCAAATCAGCATATTAGAATGATTTCTGAAGGATCATGTGACACTGAAGACTGGAGTAATGATGCTGAATAAATTACATTTGTAATAATATCTCACAACATTACAGTTTTTACTGTATTTCTGATCAAATAAATGCGGCCTTGGTGAGCAGAAGAAACTTCTTTCAAAAATCTTACCAAGCTCTAACTTTTGAATGGTATTGTATTTTGAGGACATTTTTTATTTTTTAAACATTACTGTATGGGCACCATGGTATAGAGACGGCAGCAGACAGTAATACCGTACTGCTTTGACATGTACTAATTACCATATTTATGCACCATGGTAAAGTAAAACCACAGATCATGTCAAAAACCCACTCCATTTGTGTGAGTGGTGTGTGTGAGTGTGTGTATATGTGTGTGTGCACTCACTCGAGCTGCGTGGTGTGTGTGGTGTGGCAGGCAGAGGGCTGAGTGGGTTGTGTAAACTCAAATTGGATGATTCTCCATGAAACAGCGACAGCGTGAGTCTCCGGTCCCCTATCGTCAGACTTTTCGGCCTCGGCTGCTTCTCTGGAGGAATCTGTCATCACACAGACACAGAGACAGCACATAAATGAATCATGTCTCCAAATATTAGATTAGTCCATTTTATAACTGTCTACAATTCTACAATTTAATCCACTCAATCATTTGAGTTCACTATGAAATTATACAAATAATCATGTAAACATCACAGAGTCATCATTTTTGTCTTTTTCAGTTTTGTTTTTTTTTTAAATCATTTTCCCTGTGTTAATGCCAACTGCATAAATTTAGGCACATGTTAGAATTTTACAAATTCACCCTCATTTCCTTTAATAAATCTATTTTACATTAGTAACACAAAATTATTCCTCTCAGGACCTTAAAGGACAAAAATGTCCCCATTGAAACCCACCAAAACTCAAAACAATTTTTAATCTCAGGGCCATTTAACTATAAATTCAGGCTTTGTTAATAGGCTTTCATTCTGTTGGCAAGGCTTCAAAAGTAAAATTTTTTACTATTTTTTCTTTACCAAATGGTGCCATTTTTTCATGTTTGGCCTCTAAAACAAAAACTCGCTTTATTCCTGTTTTCTGCATATTATAGAGTCAATTAGATAAATGATGCAGCTATAATTGTGTGGGTGTGTTGGTGTGGATGTCAGAGTGTGGTTTATATGTGTTGTATTAAAAAAAATTGTGTGCATGTAATATTTGAGAGAGAAAAACTCTACTGCAAAATCACAAATCCAACCACTGTGTGTACCAGTTTTGCTGACATCTAATGGGGAAAATTTGGTACTGCGCCCAAACAAAATCTTACTGAAAGCTCATTTTTTGAGATATCAACCTCAAATTTGGAAGACAACTTATTTAGATGTATGGCTTTGATTTTCTAGCAGTTTTAGAGTTCAACATGTTTCATAAAATATATATTTTATATAAAATAATGTTCATAAATCATTTTCATAAACTTAAAATTCTCTATTTCACTTTTTAAACTTTTTTTTACTTCAACAATAATCTGACAAGGGTCTTCTTCAAAATGAGACCAAACTTAACTCTGTGCTCCCAAGCTTCAAATTTTTATGACAGTTTTTGGACATGGACATTTTTGTCCACTATGGACCTATGTGTAACTTTTTTAATTGACGCAAAAGGGTTAAATAGCTCACTGACAGCCATGAACAGAAGAAATCAACACACCTCGTCTCTGTCACCGGGTCGCTCCAGTAAGACCTGAGACTTGCTCATGCTCCATTCCTTCCTGTTCTTCTTACTTATTCGATTATCTTCCTCTGAGCGGGAGAGAACCGAAACCCTGCTGTCGCTCACGCGGGAGAGCAGTGAACTGAGAGAAAAAGAGAGACAATCAGATAGAAATATTTTGCGCACCTGAACAAATCCTCCAAGCACGTTGCCATGTATTATGCATTTGTGCGACAGGATTCTGGTTATGTATTAGTTTAGTAATCTGGTCTAGAAACACATTTGACTACAAGTAAGCCACTCATGGGTTGAGTGGCGCAGAAGTAGAAACCTCCAAATAGCAACCTGATATATATGCAATTATTATTCAGAGATTTTGTCTTATTCTCTCAGCTGCCTGTCTTGGTAATTGCTACTTATATATGATATACACACTTCACTGGTATTTCAATAAGAGCACATCTGCTAAAAACAGAAATATAACTGTTAAAGGGATCGTTCCTGAGGGTGAGTAAATGATGACAGAATTTTCATTTTTGGGTGAACTATCCCTTTAATGTGTATAAATATAAATGGATATAAACAGAATGTCAGTGAACCAAAGATGTTTTTAACATGAAATGGAAACATTACATTTGAGTATAACTGCTTCTGACTAACATGAAAAAGTCATAATACAACAGCACAAACATTATAAAACATTCAATCCTGAAGTTTTAACACGCACAGAAGGAAACATTAATACTCTTCTCAACTCTTCACTGTTATGACATGAACAAGTTTATTTAAATGGATGAAGTTTATTCTAAAACTCTGTTTATGTCAGTCTGAAACATTTTAAGGAACACATTTCAGCACTGATTTTATGAATCTGTCACAATTTCCAAATTACATTTTTGATTCATTCCATGGCATGGGCGATAAACCGATAAAGCTGTACTGATATTAAATGAATATTACGGAGCACCACACACACCACACATGACATATCGTGGCCATGAGTTAAGAAATTATTCCCTCATTTTACTAAATCGTGGCCACGTTGTAATATTTTCTTCCCTTGTTTTATTTGATTTAAAATGAGGGAGCGACTTAGTACAACATGGCTAACAAATTACTAAAACGTGGGAAAGAATTAAGTAATGGAAACAGATTCTTAATTCGCGGCCACGATATATTTTTGTCCGCATATCATGTGTGGGGCTCCATAGAATATACTATTTTGCCTAAATAAATTAAAAATACAACACTAAAAAATAAATTCTATAGTTTTAAATGCTGCAAGGGAATTAAGCCATAGCAACATTATAAAGTACAGTATGAATAATGGATATTCGCTTAGAGATCACACCAGTGTGATTAGTCGTGCGTCACTTAATGAACTGCTAAATTCAAATCTGCATTTGCGCTTTGGCCAGAGACGGACGCGCTCAGCGCTCATCATATATCACATCTGTTCAGTGTTTTTAACTATTTAATGTTTATGTTTCTGACATTTAAATACAGATAAGTACTAGCAAAAAAATTATAGTTAATTTATAGGTCAATTTTTTGGGGTTATTTTTTTCAGTGTTTGGGTAGTTTTTGTGTAACCAAATCCTGGGTCAGACATAACACCCCAGGGGTTGAGTTATTTATCGCGGGCTTTTTGCGCCCTCTTCAGGAGAGAGCAGTGCAGCTCCGTCAAATTGGTGCATTGGTTCATTGTTGTTCTGTATATTGTTTAACTTTATGCAAAGCAAATAAAATTTATATGCAAAAAAAAAAAAAAAGTGTCGCGTTGGTCTTTTCGCGTGATGGAAACACCTGATGCCTTGCATAAAATTTTATGATTTTATTCAAAAAGACTTTGTACACTGATTATTTATGGACAGGTTATGGAGTCAGTCACAGCATTTTTCTGTGGTCTGAAGTTCCCCCGCCGAACGCGAGCCATCTCCGGCACGAGATCCAGCGCCGTTACGGTGGAAACAGGACAACAGAGACTGATCGGTTACACTTGAATTACTTCTAAATGTTTAATTTTTACTTCTAATGTTTGTTAAACGAGCTTAAATGTAGGCAATATGTATTAAAATGATATAAAATATGCTATACTATAGAATATGATCAAAAATAAAGGAATTATCATGCAAACCAGTGGTTGTGTGGAGTATTTAAAGAAGGTTTAGAGGATTTAAGTTAATCTGTAAACATTAATTCATGTATTAAGAACAAAAAAAAAAAAAGAAGAAGAAGAAGAAGAAGCTAGTATTATAGTAAAAATGAATAATTTTTTAGCCTTCTGTTAAAATTAGTTTTACTGATCAACCTTGCGGTGTCAGTGCTTATATGCTTTAAATTAGTTTGTTTCCTTAAGCTACAAAATACACAAGACTGAATCCATGCAGCCTAATATTCTTAATATTCTGGAATAGCGACAGTAAATGTGTTAATAATGTATGTTCTCGCTCTCATGCAATATGCAAGTAATGCAAAATAAACATGCAAAAAAAAATATCTAGGATATTAAATGAGTGTTAATGTCGGGTGTAAAAACAACCTATGTAAAACAGGCTTTGTGATTGAAATACTTAACTGATGTGAAGGGTTCAACAGCTGAAATGAACTAAACTGAATTCTAAGGGTCAGAGTGAGGGAAAATGGTCATAACTAAATTATTAACTGTTTTGGCACAAAAAAAAACAAAACTTGACTAGCATTATTAGTGAACCTCACAGGAAATAAGAATTAATTACCAAGTACATTTTCTAAATAAAGCAGCACACACTCGGATGACATCAAACTAATCATAAGGTGAGAGGGGGAAAAAACAGAAACATTCATGTTCTTTCTCACTAGGCATTCATCCACAATAATGATTTCCAGGAAGACCAGTTATGAATGACTCATTTAGAATAATTTCATCTGCAAACACTCAAGGGAAAACAAGCTGACCAGTGAGAACTTGTTAAGGTTGTCATTAAGATTTTCAGATTTGAGCCTAGAATTTTTTTTTTTTTTTAAATCTAAATTTATCAATGGTAATTAAGGACTTGTTTAACGAGAATCCACTTATCCAGCACCTAAAAGAACCAATTAAACATTGAGGTTAAACCCGGATTAATGTCATGTTTGTCCACTAGCAGAGGCATAATTACACAGGAAACTGAATCATTCCCTGATCTTTCCGTGACCACGGGAACTCTGTCCTGTGACAAATTAGCCCTCGGTGCACTGCTGAAAATGAGCGAGGTTATTTCTAGGAATGAGAGAATACTGACTCCTGGGATGCAGGTCTGGAGGAGTTTCCGTCGGAGGAGCCCGAGCCGCTGGAGTGTCCGGAGGAGGCGTTTGAGATGGTGGACATCCGTCTGAGCGTGGAGGACATGATGTACGGCATCACCATCGACCCCACGCGACTCTTTTTCTTTTCTGTCAGAGAGCAGGGCTGGAAATACAGATACAAACACAAACATGTTTCTATTTATGTCATGACCTCTATAGTAAATAAATTAAATGAGACCTATCTGAAGCATAACTCTTGACTCTAAGTATTTATACATTAAATGTGAATTTAGCACCATTTAGTCTCCTCATTAAAAGTGACGCATGTAATATATGTATTATGTAAGCTTTTTTATAGAAAGTAATGCTTTTATTCAGCAAGGATGTATTAAATTGATATGTCATATGGGGAAATTTGTGGAAATAAGTTAATGCAGCCTTTTATTTGCATGAGGTAAGCATATTTTTAATGTATACAATTGTATATAACATTTTTAAATGGTATTGCACACCTGTTGCTGACAATAACGGCCTATTTTAAATGTTATGTGCTTTATTTCTCTTTTTGTTTGGTTCCACTCGCTGTGGTGGAGCAGTGATGATGAAACATTGTTCTTGTAAATACTTTCCAAAATTACCATAATAAAAGTATCTTTAAAACACGTGCAAATTACAGCGAAGGTCAACACTTATCATACAGTGCTCTGCAGTGGTCAAAAAGGATTTAAACTGTGAATTTTGTATTGATCTCTTCTTGTAAGCTCAGAGATGTGGATTCGGACGGCAATTATATCACCACACGACCTTGGTGTTTGTCAAAAAACAGTAGGTAATTTGGCCGGGGATCTTTGCACGAGTGGTGGGAGAAAGCACTGACATTCTGGATTTGCATGGCAATAAATTCACTGACAAGCTCCTGTAAATGTTAAAAATACCTTACGTCTCCTTGAGAAACAATTACCATCTGAATAGGGCTAAAGACAAATATCAAAGCAGATCTGTCCTCCCTCTTGTGGTCTACTGTCTCACGCAAATGAACCTTGTTGAACTCCTTCAAAGTTATTGTTAGACAATATCCCGTATGAATCATTTCATCAGATCTGAAACATTTCCACCCAGAAACAGCAAAAGCTCGATCTGTCTCTTCTCAAATCCCTACTTGGAGTCGTATTTGTCAGACTCACTAGAGTAATGACACCATACAGTTTCTCCACTTTGGCGCGCAGGTCCTGGAAGCAGGTGACGATTCTGTTGTGAAGGGGTTTGAGCTGCTCCGTGGATTTCTCTCCGTGGATCCGAATCCCCTCATCAAGCAACGGGACCTGAGATGGAACAGACATTAAAGCATTTTCAACATTAAAAATTGAACACTGAAATAAACACTTTGATGCTTTTTCAGTACCTGATTTCAAAACATACAGTGCAACAGTACAAATGTGTCAAGAGATTTTGCAATACATATTTTTGCAGATATAATCTGTTAAAGGTAAATTTTTGACAACTTTGCATTACCATGTAGATGGTTTCAAAGCTAATAGACATTTAGATTTTTAAAAAAAAGTTTTGTTATGAATAATCTTTTGGTTTGCATCTCAGATACAAAGAGAAAATAATAAAATGAGATTACTTTCATTGAAGTAATTTAATCTATTTGATTATCTCAAAATAGGCAGTTCCACATGGTTATTAAATATACACTACCCTTCAAACGTTTCGGGTCAGTAAGATTTTTTTAAAGAAATTAATAGTTTAATTCAGCAAGGATGCAATAAATTACCCAAAAGTGACAGTAAAAACAATTATAATGTTACAAATGATTTCTATTTCAAATAAACGCTGTACTTTTGAACTTTCTATTCATCAATGGATCACAGTTTCCACAAAAATATTAAGCAGCACAACTGTTTTACTGTATTTTTGATCAAATAAATGCAGCCTTGGTGAGAATACGAGAATTCTTTCAAAAACATGAACAAAATCTTAACCCCAAACATATGAATGGTAATGTAAACAAATTTATATATAATTTATATATAATTATATAATACTTAAGTATCACCTTATGAACATCTGGTGCAACCCTATCATTCAACAGTTTGTTTGTTTGTATAATATTGAAAATACAGTAAAACAATTGTGCTGCTTAATATTTTTGTGTAAACTGTGATCTTTTGATGAATAGAAAGTTCAAAAGAACCGTTTATTTGAAATAGAAACCATTTGTAACATTATAAATGTTTTTACTGTCACTTTTGGGTAATTTAATGCATTACCCAATCATTGAAGAACTGTGAAAAATAAGCATAAAAAAAATATAACAAAAATCTTACGACCACAAACTTATATATTCTATACCGTTTTCGATACCACGAGAAAACTCCCATATATACCTCCATACAGAAAATTTGTTATTATCTCATTATTTTTTGATAATTTAGGTAATTTTGTTGTAATATCTTACACACAGCACAGGGAGGTTTTATTTGAATCGTTGAACTACATTTACGAAAAAGACAAGTAAACAGTCAGTAATAAAATAAGAACAAAAACAAATTGCAAACGACAGCACAAATAAATACAACAGAATAAACAGACAAATGAAATAAACAGCTTTAAGTTTTTCAGGTGAGTCTAAAAGTAGTATTCAGAAATCAAATGTAAAATAACATTGAATAGTTTTCATTGTAAGAAATTAAATACAGATTAATGTTTACAATTAAAGTCATTCAGTCAAGAGCAGCGAGTGATTTTCTCTTTGTCTTTTGTTCTCTGATTAACATGACTGACAGCAGCAGGTTTATTAGGCTGCTGTCACTTTAAGAGCGTATGCACGGATCCAATATACTGTTACACAACATGCGTTTTCTCAACTATTTACATTCCAAAACTGACTATTTACCTGAATACTCGACAAGACGGGCATTTTGACATAAATGTTCAAATACATTCAAAATTTAAGTGCAATAAGTCACAAAAAAGACATAATAATAATTAATTAATTTTTAATAAGATAATTTTCGAACTTCTCGCAAGCTGTTTGAGAGGTGGCTTTAAGAGAGCACCACTTAGGGTGCGTTCAGACTTGTAGTTCGGTTCGTTTGGTTCATTTGGTCCGGACCAAAAAAGAAAAAAAAAAACATTTAGTCCTGGTCCGATTAGCGTTCAGATTGGCAATTTTATCACCGAACCTAAAGGCATAGGGATACATTCACAACCTGATTGGTCGGATTTTATGACGTATTGCCTATTTTGAGACGGAACTTATCGAACATCCAAAACAACGCTGTGTGCTGAGGTAAATGCGCTCGTTGTGTGTGCGTAGTCTGCACATGATGGTATTTTGGCCAGCTGGGAACTCGTGAAGAGCTTATAAAATGTGTAAAGGAGTCAAAACAGCGGCGGGAATCCATCCATCACACACACAAACGATCTGCTGCGTGGAGACGCGCGTCTGATGCCTGTGATGGGCAAACTCGCAACTATGATGAGAAAAAAAACGATATGCGTGAGGATTCTGTCCTTTTTAGGGTCTCATCTTCCTGTATTTGGTTCGTTTACATGTCTTTGGTTCGTGTTGCGTTCATATATCATTCGAACCGCACCAGAGTCCGTTACGAAGCGGACCGAGACCCATCTTTTCAGCGGTCTCAGTCCGCTTGTTTGGCGCGCACCAGGGCTCAGATGGCAGCATTCACATATGTTCAAATGAACCGCACTAACAGAGCAATCGCACCAGGGTTCGTTTTAATCGAACCAAACATGAGAAGTCTGAACACACCCTTATATAGATCAGGGGTGCGTGAGCTTTTGGTGTCAGCGTGAAACCTGTGCAAATGACTAAAATTATGCGCAATACAAGTGAATGAGATGAGTGAGTGACAGGAGAAGGTGTGTGTCAATCCGCCGTCGGAGAGAAGAGAGAGTGAAAACGCGCAGCTGATATCAGTGTATCGATACTGCAGAAAATGAGTATTGGAATATTTCAGTATCGATGTATATCGAAATATCGATATTTTGATAACACTAGTGTGAATGATTAAACACAATACAGATCTGCAGAAGTGTCACCTGCAATGCGATCAGGTGTTTTAAGACTTCAATGCGTTCCAGGTGGTCGGGGTTCTTCTTCATGTAGGCCTCTGTGAAAAACGCCTGAGGGGTGAAACAAAAATTTCAATTAGGTTCAGTCGGTGCTCCAGCAGACCAAACGCCTCGAGACACACATCAATTTTTCATATCTGACCAGGAGAAAAGGTACAAAAGGTAACTGTTGAGCACATATGACCAATTCAGCTGAGGATTATCAGCGTGATAGTTTGATTTCTTTTGGTTAAAAATTAATAGAAGCAAAAATACAAAAAAGGCGTGCACATCCCAAACCTTAATTGGGCTCAGGTGCAGGACAAAAAGACAACTATCATAGAAGACAAGTAATGTCCACACATTAATGTCCGAAATTAAGAGAAGCAGCAGAAGAGGGGAGAAAGTCTGACCTTCTCATAGTTGGAAAAGCCACCCATGACAGCCGGGTCCACGATTCCATTGAGCATCATGGAGAGCGGGTGCACAGGAAGAGAGCGGTCACATGCCTGCTGCTGCACCAGATTACTCAGCTTCTCATTGGCCATCTCCATGGTTTCTATAGCGTTGTCCAAAGGGCTGATCTCTTCCTACAAACGAGGGACAATATGAGACTGGCGGAAAGATAAGATCTGATTATGATCCGTTTTTTGAAAGAAATTAATACTTTCTTTCAGCAAGGATGGATTAAATTGATCAAAAGTGACAGTAAAGACATTTATATTGCTACAAAAAAATAAATTTGTTGAATAAAGTTGTTATTTTTGTTTTGTTTTTTGCGCACAAAAAGTATTCTTGTCGCTTCATAACATTAAGGTTGAACCATTGTAGTCACGTTGACTATTTTAACAATTTTTTACTACTTTTCTGGACCTTGAATGTGGTAATTTCGTTGCTTTCTATTGAGGATAAAAAAAAATCTCTCGGATTTCATCAAAAATATCTTAATTTGTGTTCCGAAGATGAACGAAGGTCTTACGGGTTTGAAAAGACATGCGGGTGAGTAATTAATGATAGAAATTTCATTTTTGGGTGAACTAACCCTTTAAAGGGGATTTGTAAAGAAGTGAATAGGGTTCATTTTTACATCAAGTATTTTGTTTATAGATAAGTATTCAGTTTGAGACAGTTTTAGAGTATTCCAAGATGGACGAGTCACTCACCACCGACATGGATTTCACTTCAAACCACTTGAGGATTCCTGGAAAGCGATATGCCGTAATAAAGGTGGTCCTTTCGATCCACATGGTCTGTGAGGTCAAAAGCAGAGAGGCACATTTACACAGAGGGGTTCCAAGATCTGAAGGTTAATCATCTCCATTTATAAATAATTATATAGAACTAAAATTACAGGCTCTCGTATCACCTAGAAAACTAGAGAAATGGTCCACAGAATTACAACAACATTCAAAATTATTGGCAAAAAAGGCGATTCTTCAGCGTTACTGAGTGGCAGCTTTCTTTTAAAAGTGGTGTCTAATTATTTAGGTATCTAAATCATTATTATCATGAATATTTTTAAAGAGAACCTATTATGCCCTTTTTCAAACTCTTGATTTTGTTTTTGGCATCTACTAAAATAGGTTTTCATGCTTATATGTTCAAAAAGTATGTCAGTAACGCTCTGTTTAGTTCCTGTCTCTATGAAGCCCCTCCTTCTGAAAAGGCACAATGTGCTCTGATTGGTCAGCTGAACCAGTGAGTTGTGATTGGTCAACCGCTTCAATCTCGTTTAGGAAATGTCAAGCCCCTTACCATAACCGCAAGTTTCAACACAATACTAAAAAACTCAACCAGGCCCCGCCCCTTTTTTGTGTATGCATTGTGCGGGAATTATTTAAATGAGGAATATTGTGACGCGGCTGGTGTGAGACACTTGTAGCACACTCCGGTAAGCTAGATCGATATTAGAATATCATATTAATATAATCAAGAAAACGAGATTCAAACAATAAGACTAAACGTGTTGAGCTATATAACAATGATTCGTTTTCTGTCGACGAATGTATCCAAACAGGTGCTCACCTGTCTAATAAAACAGATAATATATTAAAGCATCTTTGGTGTTTCCATGATTTCTACAAAAATAAAACCGGAAATAGAGGGTAGTACAGGTATGATGTCATTGATAGGCGACGCACGGATATAGTCCGTGTTCTGGTTAAAATTGCTTATTTCTCTGGATTTAAACATTCTTGGAAACATCTTGGATAATGTAAGTACACAAGTCAACAAAATATATAACACTGTTCTAGTGGTTTTTGGATATTTTAATCCAAAAATCTTACATATTGTGCCTTTAATATTGAGCATAAGCTAGAACTAGAAATATTTGTATTCACTTTATCTACAATTTTCATATTGTCTTTCTTCCCAGAAACATAAAAAGAGATGTTAGAATGTCCAAGCAGCTGAAAAAAAAGCAGCATGAAACCAACAGTTCATGGATCTTGGAGTACAGTGAATTTTATAGGGTTTTCCCCCCCCTTTTTGGAGTTTTGCTGTAAAAATCACCATTTGTACACATTCAGGAGCACCTTTAATATATGCCTGACATCTTTTGGTGATGTCTTTGAACTATTCCTTTAACATTTCATTCATTTTAATGACTTGTTTAGACTTGGGAATAACAATTTTTTCAGTCACAGATTTCAGGTTTGCCATGACTGTGGGATCCCTGCATTCATTTCTTAGTCACAAACAATCTTGATGAAAACCATCAGTCACTCACTCGTGGGATTTGAGCTTGACACTTCAAATTGAAGCTTGCTTAACGGTTTTGACTGAGACATGCTAAAAAATGTATAATGTTGACAATGTTGAAATAAACATTTCAGTCATTTAATCTGAAATCAGCCATTTCCTAATTACCCTCACGAGCCTCAGCGATTCAATATTTGTTCAATGATTGCAACTCACGGCAAACTCATTGTCAGGATCTTTTTCTCCTTTCCTGAATGGTCTTGAATACTGGAACTTATCCACCTCGTTCGTCCTGTAGTAACTGAGAAAACAAAAGAAGGAAAATGAGATCTGTAACAGCATTATTTACAATAGATTTTAATTGTGACAAGTGCGTTGATTTATACTTGAGGATTTGTTCAGGAAGTCCCTTGTCTTTGAACTGTGAAGGTAAGTTTAGGACAGGCTTCACTGTAAAACACTGAATATCTGTGGAGAATTCATTAAGGGTAGAAAACTGTTCACATTCATTTCATTTGGCCCAAAAAAGCATTTGGACACAATACTGATTTAATGTAAGGCACATACACTACCGTTCAAAAGTCTGGGGTTGGTAAGATTAATGTCTTTGGAAAAAATTGCTCACTAAGGATGCATTTATTTTATCAAAACACAGTGAAAACAGTACAATTGCAAAATATTATTACAATTTAAAATAACTGTTTTCAATGTGAATATACTTTAAAATGTAATTTATTCCTGTGATCAAAGCTGAATTTTCAGCATCATTACTCCAGTCTTCAGTGTCACATATTCCTTCAGAAATCATTCTAATATGATGATTTTCATAAACATTTCTTATTATTATCAATGTTGAAAACAGTTTAATATTTTTGTGGAAACCATGACATTTTTTCAGGATTCTGAATAGAAAGTTGAAAAGAACAGCATTTATTTGAAATAGAAATCATTTGTAACATTATAAGTGTCTTTACTGTGTCTTTAAGTGCCTTTAAGTATTATATTCTTTAAAAAAATGACTAACCCCAAACTTTTGAATGTTACTATATTTCATTTAACAGTACATTTAATATATATATATATAAAAAATTCTAGCTTTTGAAAAGCTTTAACATCAGTATCTTGCTGGGTTAGTCAAGGATACGTTGACCGGGTGAGTTACAAAGGTTGTCACCAGGGGGCGATGTGCTGGTCATCTTCACTGCATTGGGAAACTGAGACATCAGCTTGAGGCTAAAGTCCTCCAGCCACTCATACTCTTTACCACGGTAAATGAACATTTTATTCTGTTTGGAAGAGGCAGAGTAAAAAAATTGATAAAACTGACCACATGATCTGCTGCGACTTTTAGCTATTATCCAGGTGCGTTTCCGACGAGGAGGCAAGTGAGACAGTTCCTCCTCAAAAAATAGTAATCCACAGTACAAAAATAAATTACAAATTTAACAAATAAACAAATTTTCTGAAGTGACACTATCCAACAGCGACATCAGCGTGTGTAAAAATACAAAATATAACTCTATTGGTGGTTATTGTTGTTTCCTTAAAGTAATGTTTATTTAACCTGAAAAACTTGTCACGATTAAGTGTAACTGGAACATGAATTTACATTAAAAAACCTGAGGACTTTGCCTCCTCATTTCAGAGTACCACTGTAATCAATGTACTGGCGACGAAGTGCTCTTCATGGCTTCATATCTGGCATGCACAACCAATAATAACTGCACAAAGCCTGTCATTTCATTAGATGTCTAAGGGGCTCTTGTATCTGTAAACGTGTAGCACCATGGTTTCCAAACCCCTGACTGTGAAAACAAAAGTATTATTTTCTTGTTAAAACCCAATTACTCCGAGAGCTCTTTGGGGAGAGCTGCAATCAAAATATCTGTTTTCCTTTGGCAATGCTTGATGCTAAAATGCCAAACAGCAAACCGACCCTGCCAGCATGTTTGTGCCACCGTTTAATCCATACTTTTCAGATTTCACACCACATAAACAACAGAAAATTAGACATTTGAGCACCAAACGGGGGAATAAGTTGTCGTATCCCATATTAAAGCCATTAAAACTATGGGCTGCAGCAGCAAAATTCACTCACCCTGAGGAAGGACGGGAAACCCTGACCGTAGTATCCCACTGCGAAATACTCAGGCTGGGGTCTCATAGCGTGCATGATGTTCTCATAATACTGTGCCTGCTGTTTCTGTGTACAAAAACAACAGGTGTTTTTACATTTGAATTTGCATTTAAGACATTTAAAAGTCAAGCATAAAAGGAATAGTTCAGCTGAAAACGAAAACTCTGTCATCTTTTGCTCACCCTCAAATCTGTATGACTTTTTTTTCTTCCTTAGAACACAAAAGTGAAAGTTTATGTGTGTTCACGCTGCTCTCATGCAATGAATGTGAATGAGGTCATAATACTTGTGAACTATAATGTAATTCTTTTGAAGTCATATGACAGCTTTGGGTGAGGAAAACCTAAATATTATCACCAATATTCATCCATTTCTGACCGTTCTAACCGATTCCAAAGAAAAAAACGTAATTAATTGACAAATGAGTAACTTGTTTGACCCGTAATCCTGCAAACACAAAGGCTTCAGTCAACTTCAATTACCGTTATCTGCCCTCATAGTGCCTCTGATCAAAGCACTTAACCCCTGGACGAACAATTATGATCCTTTTAGTATCTTATTTTAAGAGGTTAATAATAACCAAGGTCATAGTAGTCATTAAAAATTGTTCAAATTGTTGTATTTGTTCCTACAGCTCTCTGATAGTATTGCTTTTGTTACCGTAACACTTTTAATCATGGCAGCCTATACCTGAACAATTGCCAATACTGCCAATAATTTTGAATGTTGTTGTGATTCTGTAAAACAATTTCACCTATTTTCTAGGTGATACGAGAGCCTGTAATTCAGTCATATATACACATTCATAATGGATTTGATCTTGGAGCCCCACTGTGTAAATGTGACTCTCTTCCTTTGACCTCACAAGCTCTTTTATTGTTAAATATGGAATTGTAATTGTCCTTCCCTTTATTATTATCCTTCCCCATATTATTTCCATCACAAAAGTTTTGCGAGCGAACACAAAGTTTGTTTGGTGAACACAAAAGTTTCGTGAGAGAAGGGAAAAGCACTGAAATGTAATTTTTCCAACCATCTCAGTTTTTTTTTAACCATCACAATGTGCCTTTTGAGAGTTATGGCTGTTTGACAGCATTCTAGTTCACTTTAAATGCGACCTATTATGCAAAATTAACTTTTATAAGGTGTTTGAACACTGATGTGCGTCCAGAGTGTGTGGAACAACCAGCCTATAAATGGTAAAAATCTACTCACTCATGTTTTTATAATTCCCATAAATCAAAATCAGTCTCTTCAAACGGGCTAATTTCAGATCCCCCCTACGATGACGTCGAGAAGCCCCGCCCACAGCCGGTGACGATCTGCCCTATTAGCATAGACACAGCCCTGAGTGAGAAGCACAGAGTCCGCCATTTTTGTATCTCGCTGTAGCAGCTGGAGTTGTACAATGTGTTTTGGGATGTACCAATGAACATAAGAGTCTCCACAGACTCCCGCCATCTGAGTCACTGAGGACATCATGGTTAAATTTCATTTTCGATGGAAATGTCCGGAAGAAAATCTGTAAATCTTATACGTTTGCGCTAATCATTCCTTCACAAACAAGGGTCTTTTCAACGACTCCGGTTCGAGGCTGAACACCGCTACTGACAGTTTCTGACATTTTAAGTGCGTGAGATTGTCCTGTTTTGTTGTTGCCGGTGTTCTGGCAATCTGTCCTACACCGGTATGCCAGAGCATGAGCTCTTAAAGCTCTGCCCTCTTCTTGAAAGTGCTTCAGCTTATTTGCATTTAAAGGGACGACACGTTTTTGTTCACCCCCCCAAAAAGGCAATTTTAACATGCTATAATAAATGATCTGTGGGGTATTTTGAGCTAAAACTTCACATACACACTCTGGAGACATCAGAGACTTACTTTACATCTTGTTAAAAGGGGCATAATAGGTCCCGTTTAAATGCAGCCTGAACATTCAGCTAAATATCTCATTTTGTGTTCTGGTGATAAAGTCCGGTGATAAAGAAAAAATAAAATTGGGTGAGGAATGACATGAGAATGAGTAAATGATGACAGAATATTCATTTTTTAAGTGTTGTACGTACTTAAGTTTTGGTATTTGTTACTGTACATTCCATACAATGATTTCAAATCAGACAAGAAATGAGGAATATAGGATTAATTCAGGATAAATGGGACATTTTTTTCAAGTCATCTCAATGTTAAAAATTGTCCAATTTACCTCGAATTCACCCTAACTAATGTACGGCACATTTTATGCCCCGCAGGACAGAAAAGTTGAAGCAGGTGTCCACCCAATTCATCGGCACAAACAGCAAACTTCTCCGATCTAATTAAAGTCAGCTGCCAAGTGAGAACTTCACAGAGCCAAAGGCAGAACTGAGAGGAGAGTGTAACTGCTACAGTAGCTGTTATCACACCAGAGTTTCCTTCCTCCTCTTGCTTGCAAATTGCCATGTTTATTTCCTGAGCAGAGTGACGGCTGCTACCCAGCAGACAGGGTTATGGATTACAAACCCAGAACGTGAATAAATAAGAAGTGCTTGAATCGAGACGAGCTCAAGGTTTGTCTCGCTAAAATGTTTGTACATCACAGAGCATCTCCTGTTCTGACAGAAGCTCAGGGGAGGTTTGTCTGCGGCGTTACCTTCAGATCGCATTTACAAAGAAACAAGAGGCAATTCTGTCACGTCTGTCTTACCAGCAGTTGACTGAGCTCTATGAAATCAAACATTTGGTTTTCGTGAAGTTTAACAAGCTGTTTGGCCATCTCAATGGCCTTCTCCCACATCTGTGGAGAAAGAACAAACAAACAACATATGAGAAAGTGTGTTGATAGCAACACATCTGCTGTGCTTATTCTTACTTCTTTGAAGAACAGTCTACCAAATAATGATAAAATATGACTTACGTCCATACACTTGTGTGCTATTTTACAAGACTTTTGTGTTCTTTTGAACTTTTGAAAGCAAATCATCATATTAGAATGATTTCTGAAGGATCATGTGACACTGAACACTGGAGTAATGATGCTAAAAATTCAGCTTTGCATCACAGGAATAAATTAAATCTTACAGACCCTAAACTTTTAAATGGTGTTAAACAGTAACATGAAAATAATTCTACATCTCTTTCTGTTCTTTACCGCTGTATTACCCTAAAAACTGTGAATAGCATGTAAAAGGCATTCAAATGGAAGCATTTTCATTAGATTTAGATGTACATACTTTGCCTTTGTCCAGATTGCACATGATTTCCTGAAAAAGTCTTTCCTTTAGCTCTTGTTGCGTCCAGCCCTGAGCTCCATCCCGTGGGATCAGGTGGGGCGCACACGGCTTGTCGGACCACTAGAAAGAGATTGCACAATTCAGTCATGCTAATCGCACTGATAAGCTAATCACCAAACTATGCCGCAACTTTAACCAGCACACTGCAAGAGCAATACGTTTCTCAGTGCAGATATATAAATGCAAACAGACTAAGTAAAGCAGAACATTAAGATTTTGGGGAGTGACAGGAGTAAATGCTTGGCATTTATAAAGATTTGGAGGATAAAAACTGACTTTGATTAGTTTTTTCCAAAGCAAACAGATGACATCTTCAGATAACCGTAACTTCTTTGTTCGAAAAACAGAACAAAGGTCATGTCATATCCAAAATCTACTGACATCCTTGACATTGAATAATAAACTATTTCAAAAAAATTGAGCAAATTGTGAATAAATGTGAATAAAATCTCTTTAAATGTCATAATAGTTCATATGTATCATTTGTTTCAAACAGCAATCCAGATTTTTGCATTCGTTATGGTGTTTATCAAACAAATACATACATATTTTCAAATTTTTGTGTACACATACATTTTTACATTTTAATCTGGACTAGAACATGCTATCCTAGAAAAGATATTTAGATATTGGTTGAAAATGTTGCATTGTTCTTAGTTCTGAGCATATTTGTGATCTTTTGAGTGTATCATTTTTTATAGCATGTTAAATTTGTCACTTTTTGAGGGTGAGGAAAAACACTAAATTTTTGTGTGTCCCTTTAAATGCACATGAGATGCTGCTCTCACAAAAGGGGGCGGAGTTTCAAGAGCTCATGTTAGCAGCTCCGATTACCTTAGACTCACTGAAAATGTCAGAAACTCTTCAGCCTTTTATGTTCAAACTGGAGTCGGACAATGATGGAGAGACTCAAGAAGAAGTGACAACATGTAGAATGCAACAGGACGTTTCTGAATGGTTAGTTGATGAATTTATGTAGCTGATGTGGAGTTAACTATCTTAAAGTCATTGATTAGCATATTCTGTCATGATAATCTATAAATCGCTCATGTGGGAACTGTTGTAAGATCCTACAGAGCCAGAGAATATATGCTGCATGAAGACAGAACAGGTATAGTTTAGTTTAATTACGGTTATAACTTATGTTGTCATAAGTTGGCAGGGTTTAAGTAAATTTTAGAGTTTTTAGAGTTTAAGTGAATTTTATTTGTAGAGTTAGTGATGTCACTAACCCGGGAAGAATCTCATTGTAGTCCCTACCAGCCATTTGTTGTAGTCCTTAAAAAGCAATTTCTGTAAAAGAAAATATCTCCCTTTGCATTTGAACTTTGAGCGTCGTAACTTTGCAGATGTTGTTTATGCTCAAACAGCAACATTACACACTTACTAAAGTTAAAAAAGTCAAATCATAATCAACCACCCCTTTAAATGTTCATGCTTCATTTTGTTATTTGAAGATTCATTAAATTTGTTATTTAGAGGACAACACTGAAGTTTGTTCATTTTTAACATTTTTGCAATATAATTCAAAAATGTGAAACCGTCACATGCCTACTCAAGAAATATGAATTACGAATACATATTCTGTTTTTTTTACAAAAGTAACATTTTAATTTAAAGCATTTTTTATGGATGATTAGACCAGATAATGAATGAAAAGGAGCTCAAAGTATGTATAGTTTCAAAAAGCTCAAAAATTAGATTTGTTTTAATTTGCTTTTATTTAATTAAGTTTTAATTTGCTTCATCTTTTGATCAATACATACTTCTCATACTCCCAACTGTTATTTCCAGTGTAAGGGAAGAAAAAATGGTAAATTATGGCATGGAAACTTTTGACTGTTATATATATATATATATATATATATATATATATAAAAATACACATATATATATATATATATATATATATAAAAATACACATATATATATATAAAATATATAATAATATGTTCGTTGAATTTACTCAAGGGTGTACTCATTTTGGAAACCCTTCATTTAAGCGAAACTGGATAATTTACTTACTTTACAGATACTGATGACATGTTTTTCTCTGTTTTTATTAAGTATATGTTTAATAAATACATTTTTATCATTCTAAAGAATACAATTTGTTACAATTGCAATAGTGATCATTTAGAAATAGAAAAATATCTGTTCGTTCAGAGGGAGTGTACTCATTTATGCTGAGTACTATACAAAAATCATAACCGTAACCAGCACAAGCTAATAATTTTACGTCCAAACCTCCAACAGTTCAGCATGCAGCAGCAGGGTGTAGGCAGCCTCTGTGTAATTCTCACAGGCCAGATGTAGATCACGTAACTTGTACAAATATCTAAAGAAAGACCACAAAACATATAGATTCATGTGTGGGTCAATGTGCTATCAACAAGCCAATGACTTTCAATCATCTGGCACACTTACCGGATATAAATATCCTCCCTTTTCTTTTCTTTGTAAAAGTTCTGTGGACATGAGAGAGAAGATACATGTGATTTTTACCAAAGCCTGTAAACATATTTTATTCCTGATTAGATAAATATAACTACATTCTTAGAAAAAGGTTCAATGGGGTTCTATATATTGAACTCTAGGGTTCGTGACTCAATTTTAAAGAATGCTTTATGCCAAAAACGTTCTGTTATAATGAGAAAGGTCTTTAATGAGTTTAACAGGTTATTTATTTCTAGTGATTAAGTATGTTTAATTCATTAAATAAAAAATGAATTAAAACACAATTAATTAATACTAAATTTGTACAGAGTTGGTGCACACTGCTGTCCCACAACCAAAAAACATGGCATTTAAGTATTCAAATCTTTGATTTTTACTAAGATCCTTCTATTATCTATTGAAACTCACAATAATGTTTAAAATATCAGTAAGCTTAATATATATAAAATCATCATTTCTTGGGTATTTTCAATTGGGAGGTCCCGAACCCTAACCCCTAAATTTCAACTTGTGAAAATGATATTAAAATAATTTTTGCATTTAATTCCTTTGTTGTTTTTAAAAAATATCTTTTTGATTGTTTTAAAAAGTGAAGTTAAAAAAAATATTTATTTTATATGTTCTTTGTAAATCATGAAACTTAATGTAATAAAATATGTGGTGAAGTTTCAGTTGTGACATCATTGTTTTTTGGGCGTTATTTGATAAAGTTTAGTTTTTATGTGTGTACAACTGTTCAGAACTGTGCTAGCTAACCATGTGATTAGCATCTTTGAGTTAGGCTCAAAAGTATCTAAAATTGTCACAACCGAAACATTCATGACCGAAACATGTGGTGAAGTTTCGGTTGTGACATCATTGTTTTGGTAGTGACAAAACGCATAATCATTTATTTGGGGGAAATAAACAAAATTTTAGTACAGTTATGCAAATCATTAGTATTTTAATATGTTTTAGTAGTGTTTTTAGTATGCAAGTTAAAATTCTGTAATGTGATGTGGTCACTACCAACACATTACTGTCACTACCGAAACATGGGATGTTTTGACAAAAATAAAGTATATTAAATTATCAGCTAAGATGTTATTATAGTGTTTGGTTCAATGTATATTCAAACTAATGAATCCTTAACTTTAAAATCAATATAATTAACTTTATGGCTTTTACAAATAAAGATTGGATTCAAAATACAACAAATCTCATAAATTACACTTGAAATATTGTTAAAATTGTAATTGTTATTGATTTACCTGTGAAAACCTTTTAATAAAATAGCAAAAAATATATTTACAAGATAGATGTAAACAAAATCTTAATAGGTCAGTGTAACCCTTCTTATTAAATTATATATTATTGTGTTTCAGTAGTGACACAATTGGGGAGAGGAAAAATATTCCAGTCCTGCTGATGAAAAGTACGGTCCACCAAACTAGACCAACACCAAACCGCTAGTCCTTGCTGGTCTTCTCAGCAGGTAGAGCACATGATAAAGAATGTTTTCAAAATATGAAGATGTGTTTGGGTTCACGGGGGTCCTGTTCTCACCAGGACGTTGACAGTGCAGCACATGCGGAGCTCAGGGCTCTCGTCGTGGGTGATGGTGCGGTAGGCCAGCAGGTTCTCCAGCAGGCTACTCAAGAGCAGAGCCAACTCCTTACCAGACTGACTCAGATACAGATGCCGCTGACAGCGGTCCAACAGTCTGGACATGACACAAACAGAGACATAGAGACAGTCACACAGGCACCGAAACTACAAAAAATACAAAATACAGGAAAGAACAGAAGCACAAGGAAATCAAAAATATTGTATGAGTAGCAGCACATGGTACAATCTTAAAAATAAAGGTTCCAAAAGGAGATTTTCACAGTGATGCCAAAGAAGAACCATTTTTTGTTCCCCAAAGAAAGAATCTTTCAGTAAACAGTTCTTAAAGGGGTGGTTGATTATGATTTCACTTTTTTAACTTTAGTTTGTGTGTAATGTTGCTGTTTGAGCATAAACAACATCTGCAAAGTTACGACGCTCAAAGTTCAAATGCAAAGGGAGATATTTTCTTTTAAAGAATTCTCTGTTTAAGGACTACAACAAACGGCTGGTAGGGACTACAACGAGCTTTTTCCCGGGTTGGAGGCATCACAAACCCCAAAATTTACATAAACCCCACCCCCGAGAACACACAACAAAGGGGGTGAGGCCATGTTGGGCTGCTTTAGAGAAGAGGAAGAGTTGTTGTAGTAGAGTGTTGTTGCCATGCCGGACTGCTTCACAAACGAGGGTCAATTCAACGCTGGATTTGCACAAAAGATTAACATGACGGCACATGCTAGTCGATGAGTTGAATCAACTCCACAGCAACTACATAAATTTATCCACTAACCATTCAGAAACGTTCAGTTTCATTCTAAAAGTTGTAACTTCTTCCTGAGTCTCTCCATCAGTGTCGACTCCGGTTTGAACAATGTAAGACTGAACACCGTTACTGACAATCCTCATTTTGGCTGCGTGAGATTCTCCAGCTTTGTTGTTGTTGAACAACCGAAGCGCGAGCTGTTAAAGCTCCGCCCTCTTCTGGAAAGGGGGCCGGGAGCAGCAGATCATTTGCATTTAAAGGGACACAAACAAAAACGGTGTGTTTTTGCTCACGCCCAAATAGAGGCAAATTTGACAAGCTATAATAAATTATCTGTGGGGTATTTTGAGCTGAAACTTCACAGACACATTCTGGGGACACCAGAGACTTATATTACATCTTGTAAAAGGGGCATTTTAGGTCCCCTTTAAAAAGAACCAATGAAGAACCTTTATTTTTTAAGATATTGGCATCTATGGTTCTTTGAAGAACCTCCACAAAAAGTTCTTAATAGTGGAAAAAGGTTCTTTAGAATTTTAAAATGTTCTTTAAGAAAAATATGGTTCTTTTAAGAACTTTTCACTGAAATGTTCTTTGGGGAACCAAAGATGGTTGTTCTATGGCATCACTGCAAAAACCTCCTTTTGGATCCTTTATCTTTAAGAGTGTAAGGGGGAGAGAAAGATCTCACATTTTTTCCAGTAAAATCTTGTATTGTTCATCACCGCGGCCTCCTTCAACTTCCTGGTCCAGTTTTGTGATTAGCTCATTCTCAAACTGCAAAGCACATAAATGTATCATCAAACTTTCTGACCATCATGTAGGAGCCTACATAGGCAACATCTTAAAAGACATGTGCCTATGATGCCTAAATAATATGCTGCCTAGGTAGACAACTTTTTGGAACAGGTTCTGGAACAGAAGTTATCAAAGTAGCGACCCTCACCTTCTGAAAGGTGTGGGGTTTGCTAAAATGGTGTTCACACTGCATCATGTCAAAGAAGATGGGGATGGTGGCTTTCCTCAGGTCAGGCTCAGGCACTAACGTGGCTTCCAGGATCGGCCCCACCATTGCGGGGATGAACTTCAACTTCTCTGGGCCTGGAAGTGACATATATATCCAATGATGTCCCAAAACAGCCAAAATGTTCTTTTCAATTTTTATATGCAATATGTCAATTTGCACTTTGCCTCAGCCATTAAAGAGAAACAGTACAGTAGTGATTTTACGCTCTATAAAAAGCAATTTGAACAAAAATAGAGTCCTTAAGAACACTTCCTCCCTACACTTGAAGCTTCTGTAATTGTCACTGTCTCTAACAGATAAGAGGCACAGGAAAAAGGTTTTACCAAGATTCTGCCACATATGTCCCAGCTTAAAACCGATGCTTTTCCGCATGTCTCCGTACCTGTTTACATTTTTAGGAACACAATTTAAACAAGTTTAATTTGATTTCAGCCTTTAAAACAAAACGGACAAAAAACAACACTTGAACTCAAGTATATACAAAACATCGTCTCTCACTCACTTGTTGAGAATCTTGTCTCGTTTCTCAAGCGAGAAGGACTCCAGCTGCAAGGACTTGTGGGTAAGGAAGGCAACAATCAGGTGAAAGTAGCTGGTCCAAAGCTATTGAGGAAAAACAACAGGAAATCATCACTGCAAAACAATTTCCTGAGTACAAAACGGATATAAAAATATCATAAGAATATGGTAAAGATTAAAAAATTTTGTGACTCCAAAACATTTGTGTACTGCAATATCCTGCATTTCAGACAACTGGCACTTTGAGAAGTTTTGGTCTCATTATCATTTAGATTCTTGAACAAATGAAAGCATTACATTAAAAAAAGTACCTAAAAATACCATGGTATTACTATGTTTAAGACATGCTCCATGGTAATATCATAGTATTCTTATATGCATACTGTATAGGGCATATATGCATATGCACGCACAGTATATGTATGTATGTATGTATGTGTATGTATATATATGTATATATGTGCATATATATAGTATATATATATATAAAATCATATGCATATATATACACATACATACATATACTGTGTGTGTGTGTGTGTGTGTGTGTGTGTGTGTGTGTGTGTGTGTGTGTATATATATATATATATATATATATATATACACACACAGTATGTGTATATATTTATATACAGCATATGTATATACATATATATATATATAAATAATCATATGCA
Organism: Mylopharyngodon piceus; assembly: GCA_039654765.1. Classification (NCBI taxonomy): domain Eukaryota; kingdom Metazoa; phylum Chordata; class Actinopteri; order Cypriniformes; family Xenocyprididae; genus Mylopharyngodon; species Mylopharyngodon piceus. Next base: position 2,791,303 of record CM077453.1, on the reverse strand, counting down.
TATATACATATACATATATACATACACTATATATATATATATATATATATATACAGTATATGTATGTATGTACTGTATATGTACATGTATGCATATATATAAAATCATATGCATATATATACACATACATACATATACTGTGTGTGTGTGTGTGTGTGTGTGTGTGTATATATATATATATATATATATATATATACACATATATACATACATACACACACACAGTATATGTATATATTTATATACAGCATATGTATATATACACATATATGCATATATATAGTTATATATATATATATATAAAAAATCATATGCAAATTTATATACATATACATACACTATATATATATATATATACAGTATATGTATGTATGTACTGTATATGTATATGTATGCATATATATAGTATATATACATACACACACACATTTATATATATATATATATATATATATATAAAATAATCAAAGTAGTTTTTTTTAACAAGCTGCACAATTTGAGGTATCATTTATGTCTGCACAAACAGTGCAGGATCCGTACAATAATAACTGCACTGAAAAAAAAGGAGATTTACTGAGGAAAATCTGTATTTACTATTTCATTGTTTCAAGGACCAGAATTGTCCTCTTTCTACTATTGCAAACCCAGAGTTAGAAATCCACTTGGACGCTTTAAATTATCCTTGGGTGTTAGGTTACATATCACAGATGAGTAAGGCATAGTCGCACTTTGATTATTTAAACAAATGAGTTTGTATTGATATACTGTAATGCAATTGCTTTTTTTAATTGCCTGAGGTCTTGCGGGTGAAATACTTCGGATGCACAGGGTGTTGGATGAATGGTAACCAAGCAACAGAAAGTTTAGCTGTTGAGTTATTTTCAACAGTGGTTCAGATGATATTTCCCAAATGCCTAAAGTGCAGGAGGCTTCCCGTGGGTGCAAAATCCATATGGTTTCCCAAAAGATAACCACAAATGGACATCATTAAAACATGTTACATAAGAGCATGCAATCATAGTGTTCATATGCATCATAAAAATGCCCTAACATTAACAAAAAATTACATGCACACTTGCAGAGATATTCACAGCACTCAAATGATAAAACCCAAGGTCAAATCACTACGGCACAACCTCACACACAGAACATTATAGATGTTTTATTTTTATCTCTGGTCTTATTATAATGTTTGTCAATTTCAAATTGGATTTTAATGACTATTTTTACACTCATTTTCAAACCCTTACGATTAACCAAGATGTAAATTCCCCGTTCACATATTAAATGAGAAACTGCACTTACACATTGTGGTTGTGGGTTTGCTTTTGGGTTCAACAGATTATGTGGCAACAAAATCAATTCTGATCCTGTTAAGATCAGACTGAAATGATCTTGTTAAATAAACTTCAGCTACTGATAACTGGATTTAGATGGTCCTGTTTAATGATCTAGAACACATTAAAGTGAGTTTTAGAGACAACTGAGTGAATATTTATTGATTACCATGTGCATTTCCTGGTAGAAACAGAATCATAGGTTGGACAATTATACATTTATTTACTTCTTTTAACCACTCTGTCAGATGCCATTTTGATTACAACCAACAAACTCAGGTTTGTGGGATATCATTGGGACTGAAGGCTCTATGCTGCCTTCAAAAAACAACTAAAACTAAGTAGGCAGGTCTTAGCAGGCAGGATGTTGTGCAAACATCAGATCTGGATGTGTCTTGATGCCTTCCTGCTCTATAAACTGCCTGTGAAGGCAGTGTTTTTCAAATTAAGGATTCAGCAGTGCTGTTTTTAGGATTGGGATGGAAGTACGAGTTCTGAAAATTACAGTATGGCTAGTAAAATGAACTCTTTTATCTCAGAAGATTAAAGAAAAACAATATTCCTCTTGACACGGGTCTTTTAACTACAGACAATATTCATTATTTTCTTAATCAGCACTATTATGGTTCATTAAAGGTTCCATTAACAATTCATTTAGTAGTTTTGCACATTTGAAAAGAAGCGCAATTTCATTTAATTTAAAATAATTCCTGCAAGAGGCATGTTTACACAGATTTTTTACAACCTTTTTGGTCTTTATTTCACATTCTGTTTGGCCTTGACTATATATTAAACAACAAAACTAAAAAAAAAAAAACTAAAAAAAAAGGAAACATTTTATTCATTTATTTTTTTAAAAATACCACTGACAAAACACAAAATGTGCCAGTCAGTAACTACGCTATTTAAGCCTCACAGTTTTGTTTGATTCATAAGAGTCATTCTTTTGACTACACTGGTTGAGCTGTATGTTTTTTAATTAATCTATACTATTGTTCAAAAGTTTGGGGTCTGTATATTTTTTAATGTCTCTTACTCTCACCAAGACTGTATGTATTTGATCAAAAATACAGTAATATTGTGAAATATTATTATAATTTCAAATTACGGTTTTCTATTTGAATACATTTTAAAATGTAATTTATTTCTGTGATGCAAAGCTGAATTTTCAGCATCATTACTCCAGTCTTCAGTGTCACATGATCCTTCAGAAACCATGCTGATTTGCTACTCAAGAAACATTTATCATCATCAGTGTTTTTCAGGATTCTTTTAACAAATAGAAAGTTCAAAAGAACAGCATTTATATGAAATAGAAATCTTTTGCAACATTATAAATGTCTACTGTCTCTTTCTAACAAATGAATGCTTCCTTACTGAATAAAAGTATTATTTCTTTCTGACACCAAACCGTGCAGAAGAATGATTCAGAAGAGTCATTTGTTCTGTCATCAGACAACACTGGCCTCCGAATGTCTTCTATAACCGGTTGCTTACAATGTGCAGTTGTTTCAGGAGCAAAAGTGGGAAGCGCTGGTGGTTTGCACAACCAGAAACACTATTGCATTTCCGGCAATATAATCTTGGTCTTGCCTGAAGCATAATTGCGTAATTGAAACCCCTTTACGAGGCCTCGTCAAACTGACCTGTAAGTGGAAGTGAGCGGACTCCAGGAAGTACTTGTTGAGAACATCAGAGTACTGATCTATCGCCCGCAGAAAGACTTTCATTTGGAGAAGATTCATGATCATCCAGTCGGGTGGAAACACGTTGCCCATCAGGTTTTTGAACATGATGAAAGTCTCCATTAGAAAATCCTGGTGACGAGACAACAAAAAACATGAACTATTGTTGTTAAAGGATTAGTTTGCTTCAGAATTCAAATTTCCTGAATTTACTCACCCCCATGTCATCCAAGATGTTTATGTCTTTCTTTCTTCAGTCGAAAAGAAATTAAGGTTTTTGAGGAAAACATTCCAGGATTTTTCTCCATATAGTGGACTTCACTGGGGTTCAACGGGTTGAAGGTCCAAATGTCAGTTTCAGTGCAGCTTCAAAGAGCTCTACATGATCCCAGACGAGGAATAAGGGTCTTATCTAGAGAAACGATCGGCCATTTTCTAAAACAAAAATAAAAATGTATATACTTTTTAACCACAAATGCTCAACTTGCACTGCTCTGCGATGTGCCACGCATTACGTAATCATGTTGGAAAGAAACCGAGTAAGTACCGAGTAAGTGTCTACAAAGTGAACGTGCAAAGACTAAGTCAAACGGCCTTTACAAAAAAAGGTAAAACAACGATGTCGGGCGATTTTGAAGTTGGAGGAGAAAATGAGATTGAGTTTTTCAGCCTACCGTAGTACTTTCGCCTACGTCACGCGTGACCTTTCCAATGTGATTACATAATGCGTGGCGCATCGAGCGAGTGCAAACGAGTATTTGTGGTTAAAAGGTATATACATTTTTATTTATTTTTTTTAGAAAATGACCGATCGTTTCGCTAGATAAGCCCCTTATTCCTCGTCTGGGATGGTGTAGAGCCCTTTGAAGCTGCACTGAAACTGACATTTGGACCTTCAACCCGTTTGTCCCTGTTGAAGTCAACTATATGGAGAAAAATCCTGGAATCAGGAAATTTTAATTCTGAAGTGAATTAATCCTTTAAGAGCGTGTATGTGCATGCAAAGGAATTCTATGATTAGATGCAGACCGGCAAATTACATTTGTGCAGTAAAAACACATGGTAGTTTGAAACCGCACTTTGAACATGCTTATCTCGTTCTGCTATTAAACCCTGACTCACTTCGACCAACGACAGGGAACAGAGCCACATGCGTCGCATCAGTCAGCTGTGCGAAAGGTGGATTATTTATAACTTAACTCTCGGAGCACAGAAGGCTCTTTCTGCATCTGCGATGATGGATGGTTCCTGCGGAGAGAGCGGGAGACTTACGATAATGTCCTGTCTGGTTTTGAAGGTGCTGATGTATTGTGCGTAATGTGCGTCTTCCATTTGTTTCAGGATAGCGGTCATGCATGCCAGGTAGTGGCCCTGTGTCCAGAGGAAGAGAATGAATAATCAATAACTTTACATGTGCTGCCCACACCGCTGAGAAAACTCATAGCCACGAGCCTGGGCGAAGAAATAAACAAGTTAGGTTCAGTGGTGCAGACTGTTGTTGTTATGAGTTTCAGCAGGTGTGTGTGGGCTTCGCTGCTGTGCGGTCGAAATAACACTAGCTTTGGCAGGAAGGTAAGCTGATTTATCTCTGCTAAAGCTTTCTAGAACGCTCCATTTTGTGGCGTGCTTGTGTCTTACTATGAAGGGAGAGTCCAAGCTCAGGTTGATGACCGTACGGTTGACCCTCCGCAAGAGACGGTCCACGATTAACTTCACATGACCGGATGTGGGACCCTGAAAGCATAAAAAGGTGAATGAGATGCATTGAAGGATGGTTGAATGAGTGATGACTGAATCCAGAAACTACTCTCTCTCTGATAAAATGACCTTAAATGACCTTATTTTGGAAATTTGCAATGCAACTGCTCCAGCAAAGCACTGCTCACAAGTCACAAGAGTTTGACCTGAAATGTCTGCCTGTCTCTATACATATCAACCGAAATGTCAACCAATCTTAAATGTGCCGTCATATCAACAAGCTAGTGAAATGCATCATGGTTGATAGATCAGCCTGTCTGTATTCATACAAAAAGTCACTCATAGTCTTGTGTAGGCAGATATTTCACTATAAAGTAGCCACCATGATGCTCACCAAGGCTGCATTTATTTGATCAAAAATACAGTAAAAACTGTGATATTGTGAAATATTATTAGTATTTTAAATAACTGTTTTCTATTTGTGAACTCAAGTCAACCTTTATTTCCAAAGCACATTTAAAAACAACAGAAGCTAACCCAAAGTGCTTTACAAATCAAGCAAGTTAAATAAAAGCCTGGCTGCTGCGTTTTAGACAAGCTGTAGACGGGATAATGCAGTTTGGGGCACACCAATATACTATGAGTTGCAATCGTCTAACCTTGATGAAATAAGTGAGTGGATCACAATTTCCAAGTCAGTATGGGAAAGAAAATAGCACAGCACTCATCTGCTTATTTAAAAGTAAAGATGAGTCAAAAAAATCACTCCAAGAGTCCTCACATGATCTTGTACGTTCAACGACAACTGACCTAACTGGGCAACTAGGCCAGGTAAGCAAGACAAAGAGGAAGCTAAGGTCAAGACTTCAGTTTTGCTCTTATTTAATTGTAAGAAATTATTTGCCAGCCAATGTTTAATATCTTTGAAGCAATTTCTTGTCTATACTCACTGGGAAATAAAATTGGGATTCGTCAGCATAACAGTGGTAAGATATGCTGCATTTCTGAAAAATAAAGCTCAGGGGAAGCATGTACAATGAAAATAACAAGGGTCCTAAAATTGACCCTTGAGGGACACCACATTGTAGCTGAGCTGATGTAGAAGAGAACTTGCCTAAATTAACAGAGAAATATTTGAATATATTTTAGGACATAATTTAATTTTCAGCATCATTACTCCAGTCTTCAGTGTCACATGATCCTTCAGAAATCATTCTAATATGCTGATTTGCTGCTCAAGAAACAATTCTTATTGTTATCAATGCTTGATATTTTGGTTAAAACCGTGATAAGTTTTTGGCCTGATCGGAACCAAACCAGTGCAGCGAGATTCTCTGGAGTCTGATTGTCAATAATTATCAAAACAAGTTGAAATTCCAATTCACGGCCCCTAAGGGCCGCCAAAACATTTGAAGTGGGTGGAGCCACTTTTACTAAAACGGCTATAACTCGTGAACGGAATGAGATATTTTAACTCAGTACACCTATGTAAGAGTTCATTCTGTGGTTGCGTGAAAGAGGACACGGTGACTGGCCACTTGGTGGCGCTATAACAGGAAAAATAACATGAAAACGGCTATAACGACTTCACCGTTAGTCCGAGCGACTTGAAAATTACTGTGCAGCGTCTTTGTCTGAGGGGCCACTATTGTTTATGAGGACATTGACACATCTCGAACAACATGTCCGCCGTCGGCCACTGAAGTTTGAGCAGCTATCAGACAAGGTTAACGGAGGCCGATCGGAACGAAACTCGCTGGACCTGTTTGACTCACGGCCCTAGAATCCTGTGAGAAATTCAAAAGAAATCAGCCACCGGGTGGCGCCTTCGCGTTTTTCACGTGCATAAAGCATCATGTATCGTGCAATTTTTCGCGTATGCCCACGACATTCGTACCACATGGTAGAACTCCTCACTCTGAGCAACTTTGCCTCTAGGACCACCACTGTCCATCGAATTGTTCGTTAAATATTGGAGATTATTTCAAAAAACAACTTTGGCGAACTAGTCCAAGGTTTTTGGCTCAACCTCAAGAACACCTAAAAAGCTTTAAAAACCATATATTTTTAATGGTAAATTGCCTGTATTAGCTGTAAATGGTCTTTTCCTTTTATAATTTAAGTGGTTACATGCTTACTAAATAAAATGTAAAATCTTTTTGCGCAAGTGCTTAAAGGCCTTAAAATGCTTGAACCCCGATAATTGCTGCTTGCAGCTATATTTTAACATGTATTCTTTGATGAAAAGAAAGCTAAAAAGTACAGAATTTTTTTGAAATCAATATCTTTTGTAACATTACAAACTTCTTTACTGTCACTTTTAATCAATTTAATGTCACTGCTGAATAAAAGTATTACATTCATTGATCTTGCACGTCCATTTTTATGTCTTGCAAACTAAAACGTAATGTATTCTACATTATCTTGGTGACAAATCAATAAAATTTGCAACAGCATTATATAGATGGCCAAGAACTGAACATCTTTACTTCATCAAAGCTGAAAAAATGACCTGTGATTATCTCTGAATCATCTGTAAGAATGTGTTGAAAACTACAAACCAATCAATAATGTTTCACATTGTGTCATCCAACTAATGAAAGTGTGTCCATGAATTCATACACTTACATTTTAGCAGTATAATTTCCAGTTTGTGGGTCAGTACATTTTTTAAAGAGATATTAATACTTTTATTCAGCAAGGATGCATTGAATTGAAAAGACTTTTACATTGTTACAAAACATTATTTCTAATAAATGCTGTTCTTTTGAACTTTTTATTAATCTAATTCTATTCAGTGATTCAGCCTTGCCATCTGTTAAAATATAGAAAAGTTATTTTAAATCGTAATAATATTTCACAATATTACTGTTTTTACTGCATTTTGATCAAGTAAATGCCTTGGTGAGCAGAAGAGACTTAATTTAAAAAGTCTTCCAGTCCCCAAACGTATATACTTCAAAAATTATATTTCTAATGTTTGCAAAGGAAGTAAAAATGACTGAGCCAACCAAAAAAAAAAAAAAAAAAAATCCTTTTTGTAGAGCCCAGACTGATTAATTTATTGGGAACATGTAAAAAGAGATTCATTTCAGTGGACTGATAAAACCTGTACACCCGGACTCCCGGAAACTGCATAAAGCGAGCCAATTAGTTTGGTGCCTGCGGTTTTGCTCATCAGATGCTCTGAGGCTAAGATAAGGTTCCTTATAAATGGCAGATGTTATAAGGGATGTTCTACCACATAACTCACCACATTTTTGCAGTCCAGCATGTCCAGTACAGTGCTCAGCAGCTGTACACAGGCCTCAAGATCAGGTTTGTTGGAGTGATCGTCCAGTTGTCCACTCAGCTGATCTGTGATCAGGGGCAACAAAACATCTCTGCAGTCTAGAAGCACAACAGAGAATATGAGGGGCTTGGGATGACACACAGCTTGGGCACTACGCATTTAGTGTGATGTGGATGAGAAAATTATGTTATGTCAAGTCCTACCTGGCTGTTTGAACAGGTTACTCTCGACAATTTTCACCAAACAGCCCAGCTTCTGCCTCACCATCTGAAAATCTGGGATGCTCTCGATGAACTTAGCCAGCTGAACACTGTGAGAGAGACAGAGAGAAAGAAAGGGGAAAAAATGTGTCCAACGAAAATGCAAAGTAGAAACTTTAACATGGTACAGAAAATGTAAGTCAGATTTTGGACAAGAAAAGAGAGAACTGACATACACTACCATTAATTTGTCTAAAATGGTCTTCAAACATTGGATGTTTACAAGCCTGTTAGATGTCAACCAATTTACCACAAGATCTACAGCGCCAAACACATTCTGTCAGTGAGAATGGTAGAAAGACATTTATAATTTAAAGCTCTTAAAAATAAACTGTATTTTACTCAATTGTTCATGCAAGTGCTCCAACGAAAATACAAGCTTCACATTTCAGGACTTGTTTGGTTGGTGTTTTAACGCCATGCCAGCTTCCTTGGCTATTTTCAAGGCGGGTATCAAGTTGAAATACTTTAAAAGATCAATTTAAGGTTTTTAAAGTTTGCTTTGGATAAAAATGGATTCAGGGATGACTGGTAAAAATGTCTTCGAAAGTGTTTGCTTAGTAATATAATTTCTAGGGATGCACCGATATGAAAATTTTGGCCGATACCGATAACCGATAACTCTTTATATTTGAAAGCCGATAACGGATATATTGGCCGATAAACTTAAATCAAAATAAATTTATATATTTTTTGAGAGCCTGATTACAAAAACAAAAGTCTCACCATTAAAAGCCATGTCCCAAGCATACAATTATAATGTTCTCATTATAATATTATGTATGACAGACTTGCGCTGTATGGTGCACTTAACTGTATTTTCCTTTTTGAAGTGATTTCAATCATATTTCAAAAAATTCAGAAACATCATGGTGGACAGTGCGCATCTGAAGTGTCTCAGCGGAAGGAAATAATCCATTATTTATCAGCTTTAATATATCCGCCAAATTTTCTTATCAGGCCGATAACGATAACATTAAAAATTAACATATATCAGCCGATACCGATATGGTGGCCGATATGGTGCACCCCAAATAATTTCCTAAGAGAACTTAAACCCACACAATTTAATAAAATATCTTTCAGAGATACTGGACTCTGGCATGAGGAGCATAGTGATTTGATATTAAGAACTTGTGTACAATTCTGAAATGTCCAATTCTGCACTGTGTGTATATGATCTGATCCCAGAGGTTATTGAAAATAAAGATGCGACCTTTACCCACAGTAGGGTACATTTCATTAGGGCCCGAGCACCGATGGTGTGAGGACCCTGTTATAATTGCTCAGTCAATTATTCTTCTTCTCCGAAATGAATCACATTTTTGAGGGCCTAAACATGCTCAAAAACCCATGAAATGAAGGTGAAAATTTGTGTCTGATATGGGTTTTAGAATTAGGTGTGGCAAAATGGCTCGCTAGCGCCTCCTACAAAATTTCAATTAAGCGCCCTTCGCGCTACGTTTCACGTACAAGTATGAAATTCAGTACACACATGTAACAGCCCAATACCTACAAAAAAAGTCCCTGGGAGCAAAATCTGAAAACCAACAGGAAGTGAGATATTTTAAATTTTCTTTGCAAAATTTGTGCAGTTTTTGTCATTTCCAGATGTTGTACTTTAACGAACTCCTCCTAGAGCTTTAATCAGATCAATATCATATTTGGTCGGTCTAATCTAAAGGCCTTTGCGATGTTAAATTGCAAAGATCTTGAGTTTTCGCTGAAGGGTGACAAACTTCGTTTAATAAGTGCCCTGGCCTGAAGACATCTACACGTCAAAATTTAGTTATAGTCATATCACCACAAGCTGGTAGCAGGAAGTGTGGCAAATACAAATGACTGACGTAGTCCTCCTATATTTACCAATGCATATTTCCCACCGTGCTCTGTTTTCCTAAAGCCACCGAGTGGCGGTGGCACGGGTGCGAGGGCCCTTTCATCGCTGCTTGCAGCTTTAAATTAGTTTGTTTTTTGTACACTGAACTCATTCATTTTGCCATTTGTTGATAATGTAAGACACTGTGGTAGTTTTAACATCTGAGGGTGGTATGGAACTTTAACCATCAGAAGCACTGATGTAATTTATTTACATTCATTTGTGTCTCACTGTAACCATGATTTATGCTGTTTAGATGTTTTCACAGCAATGTGAAAGACGTCATTCACTTTACCTGAGCTCTACAGCGTCAAAGACCTTCTGCAATTCATTGATGATGGTAGGAAGATATTTCAGGATTGCTCCCTGTAAGAAAAACAGAGAAAGTTTGTATATAATTAATTCCTGTGATCAAAGCTGAATTTTCAGCATCATTACTCCAGTCTTCAGTGTCACATGATCCTTCAGAAATCATTCTGATATGCTGATTTGCTGCTCAAGAAACATTTCGTATTATTATCAATGTTGAAAACAGTTGTGCTGCTTAATAATTGTGTGATAACCATGGCGTGATACATTTTTTCCAGGATTCTCTGATATAGAACAGCATTTATTTGAATTATAAATGTCTTTACTGTCACTTTTGAGCAATTGAATGCAATAAGGTTATTATTTTCTTTCAAATAAAAAAAATTACTGACCACAAACTTATGAACAGTAGTGTAAATCTTTATTTGTGGCTTTTACAAATGGCTATATTCACAAATGACATCTTCTTCTAAATGTCAATATCCATGTAGTGAAACCTGCCTTTATCTTAACTCCTTCATCCAGAGGTCTGTCCATCAGATTGCTGATTGAAAGAAATAAGGTCCGAATGGAGTCGAGAAACTGCCCTGCATCTTCACTTTTCCCATAAAACCTGACAAACAACAAACAGAAATGCATTTTGTAAAGAACATGTTAGTGATGATCGATCTATCCATCTAGATGGATGCATCTGTCTATCTATCTGCACAAGGATGCATGTAATCTTATTATGCAGTAAGGCAGGCTATTGCTTTGAACCAATGCTCTTGATTTAATTGCCTTTTTTTGAGCTCCAAATGGAGTTCCAATTCCCCTGTGTGTTTGTACGAATATAGAAGCGAGTGATTTCTAAAGTATCTTTTTTACTGTTGCTTTTTCATTTGCATTATCAGATGAAGGACAAGTTCAATCAAGCCCTCTTGGAGGGTATTTTTGAGAGTAAATACGGGTTGGTACTCACCTCAAATAGAGAATTCGAGACTGCACAATAAAGCGAAAAAGATACTTGAAGGCTTTCAAGGCGGCGTACAGTCGCTCTGTATGAGCCGGATTCTCGGCATGGCCCACAAAATAATTCAACACTTTGGTCAACTTCCTGTGAAAAGACAAGGCAAACCGAGGCAATTACAGCACACTTGCAAATAAATATACAGGTCACAACTGAGAGTGTCTCTGGACAGGTGTATATAGAGGACAGGTGAGAGAAGAAGAGAGTGTTAGTGTGAGTTGGCAAAGTGAGAATTAAATGTGGACAAAAATGGCCGAGTTATATTAAAACACTGTAAAACTGTGAAACAAAGGACAGAGAAATCCAAACAAGACTCTTACTGATACGCCAGAGTAGCGCTGAAGTGTTTGCTAATGTAGGTCTCCAAAACAGGGTTGAAATGCTGAAACTTTATGTCGCCAATCAATGAGATGATGAAAACCTGGACAAATAAAGCAAAAATACAAGGTCTAGCTCTTCACATTATAATCACATGACTTAAAGACAACAAGACATTTAAATTTAATTTCTTAATAAATGTATCTTATTGTGAGTAACTGATGTGAATATTGAAGTAACTGTGCAAAAACTACCTTTCTTTTGTACTTATGCGACCAAGATCAAGTGGGCACGGAAAAATAATAATAACCAACTAATGATGCACAACCTCAAATGACTATGAGGCACAAACGTCACTCTCCATCCCAAATGTAATGCAATTGAAACAGTGGTTGAAAAACTGACTGAAATAAAAAAAACAAGCACCTAAAATAAATAATGGTCTTCATAGACATCAAGTACGCATTATATGGCGGAATAATCTGACCTGTATGTCTGTGAGGGGGAAGACATCCCACATGCAGATGGCCATATGGCGTGTTATGGCGTTAAGGGTACAAGTAACGCAATGACTCGGCAGAAGTGGTCGAGCACTCTTTCTACAGTTGGTAACTTTCATCTAACTTTCATGCAATGATTTGGTCCCAACAAGCCACATGATTTGAAATATCAAGATGAGAAAACATACACACCAAAGTTTATTTCTCAGATCCCAGAACACAAGTATGAGTAACAGTAAAAGTGTCGCTCATTCTGACTTTTCATTCGTGATTACTGGATAAATATTTTTTTTTAAAAAATAAATAAATTTTGTTCACATTGCACTAGGAAGAAAAAATCTAGTCCGTGAAAAATGTTACAGTTGAGAATAACTAGAAAAGGACAATGATTATTGAAATATAGATTTCCTACTATTTTTTAAGTTAAGTTTTCATGACTTTTTAAAGACATTTTATTATTATTATTATTATTATTATTATTATTGATATGAATATTAATGGTCATTAATATGAATAATAGTACCATTAATTATTACTATTATTATATATATATATATATATATATATAATACTTATTATACTAGATATGAATGTGAATATGATTATTCATTAATTATTCATAAGCATATTAATGTCCATATCAGTTAATAATAATAATAATGTAAATTTTATAAAATCTCTAAAAAGCCACAGAAAATAAAATAGTAATATTAATGCTACTATTATTATTAATATTCATATTATTAATTGTATATTAATATTCATATCAACTACAATTATTATTATTATTAACAACAATAAAATCTCTTAAAGGGAACATATCATGAAAATCTGACTTTTTCCATGTATAAGTGCTATAATCGGGCCCCAGTGCATCTACCAACCTGGAAAACGTGAAAAAGGACAACCCAGTAACTTTGTTTTAGCAAGCCTTTCTCTGCAAGCGTGTGGAAAAACGAGCCGCTCAGATTTCGCTCCCCTTGTGACGTAGAAAGGGGATCTTATTATAACATTACCGCCTCTTAATCTGTATGTTTCCACCCACGGCGCCGCCATTTTGTTTTCCCAAGCGACAACGGTGTACCAGTAACACTGGTCCTGGAGTGCAGCTGTCCTGCACAGTTTAGCTATATTTATAATAGTATTATATTACATTTATAATAGTATAATAGTACAATTCATAAACGCATCTTCATTCTTATTGAGTCTCTACAACAGTGTGTAGCTTTAGCCACGTTAGCCGTGCAGCACACTATCAAACTCATTCAGAATCAAATGTTAGCGAACATCCACAAAATACATGCCATACTTAAGTGATATGAAATGCTGCATCACAAACAGTTTGTAATGATCCATTTTGAGAGTTATATTTGCTGTGTGAGCTTCTCCTGTATTATTTATGCCTCAGTGTATTGGAATCGTGAGCTTGGGGGCGGGGAGCACGAGCTCATTTGCATTTATTTATCTAATGATCATGAACTAAAAGTCATGCTTGTTCTGAATGAGCGACACTTTTACTGTTACTCATACTAGGTATTTGGGATCTGAACAAATATTAAACTTTGTTGTGTGGGATACTCAATACTTAATACTTACACTCGTGTGGCATGTTGGGACCAAATCACTGCATAAACGTTTATTGAAATTTATTTGAATGTTCCTTGATATTTCCAGGTTTTCCATTACAGGAAAACTCCAAAACAGAAGCATAGTTTGGAAACTAGTGGATCTCTGAAAAGTGAGTTAAATAATCAAAACTTGCCAAGGCATTGAAAACCAGTGTATCGTAGGTTTCTTCCTCTGAGGTCTCCATCATGATATTAAAGAGAGCATCCAGCGTGTCCTGAAGGAACTAGAGAAACACACAACAAAAACTTCAGATCATAAAGCAGCATTTTGCAGAAGGCCAAGTGTTGTGTTTTCTCACAATCTTACTTTAATAATCTCCCCTCCATCCACTTCCATAAGTTTCTGAAGAATTTCTTCAAGTCTCTCGGTGTTTGATCTCCAGTTGAGAAGCCCCAGAAGGTCAACTGAGTCAGAGGAAATTAAAAAAGTTTTAGAAATCCACCTACTGCAAGACCTTTGCAGTCTCACACTGTTACATATGGCTCTTAGCCCAAAACTAAACTTTTGTCATTATCTATTCTCATCCCTCTTGCCATTCCAAATCATATGATCACATTATGATCACTAAATGTAATCACTGCTTTAACATGCTCATTGTTTCTGCTTAAATTAATACATGACCTTAGCTAACTGCAGGATTTTCTTAGAACTGTTTATTTCTGCCATATGGATATTACTTTGACATAGTCACCTCTCTTAATTGTAACCTAGAAACACACATTTTCTGTAAAGCTGCTTTGAAACAATATGTATTGTGAAAAGCGCTCAACAAATAAATGTGAAAATGAAATCTAAATGTAATGTGTGCAAAAAGAGTCTAATTTTAACATCAAAAAATGTCAGGTTTGCAAAGACATGAGGGTAAATTATGAGCGAATTGTAATTTTTGGGTAAAATACTGTGGAAAAATAAATAAATAAATAAAAATATAATAAGTGACTGTGGAAGTGTGTTTACAAAAGGGAAATACCGTTTTGAGTAAGCTTTGTAGAGCAGGTGAGGGTGGCGATCTGGAAGCTGTCTTTGGTGATGGGAATGAGGCCGGTGTGATGGAAGGATTTTCCCGTCTGTCTCTCCTTCTCTTCCACTTCAGCATATGTGCCAGGCAGAGTCAAATACGTCTTGGCATCGTCAGCTTTCTTCACATCCACCTGGAGGAACAGAAGTGTAGGAACTTGTAGTGGCACTGCATGTTTGAGACATTTTTGTCCGGTTGAACTGTAAGGCCATGGATCAATAACAGATACTGTAGGTATAAAGGGAAGTTCAGAAAATTTTGAAGAGATCCAAAGGTTACATGATAAAATGAGTTTTACTGACTGAAAAGCTTTCAGCGAAGAAAGTACACTAAAGCTTGGGGACAGTAATATATTTTTTATTTGAAAGATATTAAAACATTTATTCAGCAAGGATGCCTTCAGCTGATCAAAAGTGACAGTAAAGACATTTATAATGTTACAAAAGATGTGTATTTCAAATAAATGCTGTTCTTGTGAACTTTCTGTTTATAAAAAAATGTCTGTTTTCAGAAATGTTTCTTGAGCAGCAAATCAGCATATTAGAATGATTTCTGAAGGATCATGTGACACTGAAGACTGGAGTAATGATGCTGAAAATTCAGCTTTGATCACAGGAATAAATTACATTTTAAAATATATTCACATAGAAATCATTTTAAATTGTAATAATATTTGACAAAATTACTGTTTTTACTGTGTTTTTCTGCATCAAATAAATTCAGTCTTTGTGAGACTTCTTTCAAAAACATTAAAAAATTCTTAAACCCCAAACACTTGAAAGTAGTGTAAAATGGCTGAAAGATCAAGGTATCACTTCAACTTTAAAGTTCTGTACTTCCTACAACAATGTATTTATTTTTACTACAGTAGGAATAGAGAAAATGCAATGCAATGCAATGCAAATTCAATGCAAGTTAAGCTCAATCAGCATAATGTTGTTAGTTAAAAGTAAAAAGTAAAAAAAAAAAAACAGAAAAAAAAAAGGTTTTCCCTTGTTTTATTAAAACCAAGAAATGTGGAGACATTTTGCTTTTATATATATATATATACTGTATAGTTTTTGCTTTTATAAAAATATATATATATATATATAAATAAATATATAAAAGCAAAATGTCTCCACATTTCTTGGTTTCATATATATATAATATATATATATTCATATATATAATATATGCGCTGTACATTGCACTTAACTGTATTTTCCTTTTTGAAGTGATTTCAATCAATCATATTTCAAGCAATTCAAACCAATTCAAAAAAGTGTCTTGGCAGAAGGAAATAATCCATTATTTATCGGCTTTAATATATCGGCCAAATTTTCTTATCGGGCTGATAACAATAACATTAAAAATGAACATATATCAGCCATTACCGATATGGTGACCGATATATCGTGCATCCCTAATATATTTGCATCCCTATATATTTGCAGTAATCAATTTTATGCCACAAGTGACCTTAATTTGCACTGAACCCAGAACATTCTTTAAGATGCCCACCTTGTAGACAATGAGATCGTGTTTTCCATCTAGGAGTGTGGTGCCATCTGACTTCATCAGGCGGACAAAAGCCATGCCAAAAGGCTTCTCGGACTTATCTCTGGCTACAAATATGTAAGCAGACAAATTTTCAACATAAAAACAAGCTTGAACACACAGTAGCGCAGAGGTTCTCAACCTGGGGTCAGCAAAAATGCTAATGGGTTGAAGTGAGAGCTCTATGAAATCCATCTTATTTATTCTTTATTTTTAAAAATGTTTTTCAAGCATAATATTTAGCCCCATGTTGGACTTGTGTATAAAATATGCAGGTTTTCTTGAGCCTAAAATGAAGTGAAATGCACAATACAAACATAACCTGGACAAAAAGTTTGTGAACCCCCAGCAGAAATGCATTAATAAAACAGAACAGATACCACAGTCCTTAACTTCTACATGCAGTTCTAGTAACCTCAATGTCATGCACTATAAGGACTCACAATCTTGAGAAGATCGGTGTCTAAAGGTCAGCCTCAGGTGACATCGACATACATCCTCGATAGGAATGGCCACCTGATGGACAGAAGAGAACAAGTGAATGAAACCCATGTGAAGGGCTTCAACGCACCTCTTAACACAAGCGTCAAGAGTTCAATTGACCATGACATGAAAAGCATTGCTGGCAGCATCACAGAAGGGCAATTTTCTTGCTAGGCAGCATGAATGTGGCAGGTGTACACAGTGAAAATAGTACAAGTATATGGAGGAGGGAACATATTTGAGCTTAATATAAGTAAAAAAAATCCTGGCGATCACTTTAATACAATGCAGAAAGAATAAAAAGGGAACATACTCTCTCTGATTGTCTTGATATGCATTTGACATTGTGTCTAAAACAACGTACCAGATCATTTTGTCAGGATATTGCACCATTCTGACTTTGAGGGACTATAATACATAGTGGCAATACAGATTTTTTGGGTAAAAATTTACAATTAGTTTAACATTATTTGATGCATAAGCAAACATGAATTAACAATGAGCAATATATTTTTAAAGCATTTATTAATCTTTGTTATTGTTAGTAAAACTATAACTGGTTCACAGTGCATTAACTAATGTTAACAAATACAACTTTTGATTTTAATAATGTATTAGTAAATTTACATTAAATAAGATGAATAAATGCTGTTCACTGGTAGTTCATGTTAACTACTGTAGTTACCTAATGCGACAAATTAAACCTTACTGTAAATTATTACCGATTTTTGTAATGGACATTTATTAGAAAGTTGGGTGTCGATATGTGTTAAAGCCAAAAAAATTATAATAACAGAAACTGAGAGGAACACATGTTTAAATTAATATGCAGGATATTTTTACACAATATTTGTTAAAAATCGCTAAAATATATATAAACTTGTTTTACAACTAAAACATATTTGCCTTATGGAAAGTGCTTCAAAAATAAACAAAGTGAATTTTTAGTTTAAAATCAACTTTAAAATGTGCGTCAATGTTCATGCAAAAATGCATTAGCATGGTTGAATTAGCAAAGAGGTTTTAATAAAAGCAACATTAAAATATAGCTGCAAGCAGCAATTAATGGGGTTCAAGCGTTTTGAGGCCTTTTTACATGCGTAAAAAGATTTTTTGTTTTATTTAGCAAGCCTGTAATCTTCTCGATCATAGATGGAAAAGACCATTTACAGCCAATACAGGCAATTTACCATAGGAAATTTATGGTTTTTAAAGGATTAGTTCACTTCTGAATGAAAAATTCCTGATAATTTACTCACCCCATGTCATCCAAGATGTCCTCAGTCAAAAAGAAATTAAGGTTTTTGAGGAAAACATTCCAGGATTCTTCTCCATATCCGCCTACATCACGCGTGACCTTTCAACATAATGCATAGCGCATTGCAGAACTAGTGCAAGACGAGCATTTGTGGTTAAAAAGTATATAAATTTGGTAACACCGTAGATACACGTTACTACATGTACTTACTATAGTAATAACAGTAAATTATGCATAATTACAAGTACTAACCCTAAACCAAATCCTAACCCTAACTGTAACTCTATAGTAAGTACATGTAGTTAATAAATAGTACTCAGTACTTAAGTAATTACAATGTAACTACGGCACTGTAAAATAAAGTGTGACCATAAATTTTTATTTTTTTTAGAAAATGACAGATTCGCTAGATAAGACCCTTATTCCTCGTCTGGGATCATGTAGAGCTCTTTGAAGCTGCACTGAAACTGACATTTGGACCTTCAACCCATTGAACCCCACTGGAGTCCACTATATGGAGAAAAATCCTGGAATGTTTTCCTCAAAAACTTAATTTCTTTTCAACTGAAGAAAGAAAGACATGAACATC